>JANIPN010447879.1:0-31411 GCA_027478595.1 Erythroxylum anguifugum
TAGCTTTTGAGCATTCTAAGCAGCTGCCCCCAGGTGAACGGGCTTCAGCGGGGCACCACGGAGGTTGTTGCCACCTCTTCAGAGTAATGACTTGAGATAAACTTTTGTCTCGGCAGTGCCATCGAATGCAACCAAGAGTGTTTTGGTCATATCCATAAACTTTTTGCAGTCGGCTCGAACCACTTCAGCCGCTTGTTTGTGGTTCATGAAGCTGAAGAAGCCGTCCATAGCAGCTTTGTCTTGAAAGACTAGTTCCGTGACGCAATCGTAGCCGAAGTCGTAGCGGTTGCCGCCCAAGACCATTGCTGAATATCCCAAAAAGACCGGTGTTTCGTCATTTTGTACGTAATTTCGATTGTAGACGAAATCGAATTTTGATTTAGTCAAAGACTTGATCAACGGGACATGCTTGGTTTCGTAATACTCCTTGAAATCTGCGCGGCTCATACCCGGCTTTCGGCAGGTGAACATTAATGTGCTAATAGGCATTGCGAGCTTGAGGGCAGTTCGAACGAATTTGGGGGGTCGATATCATGTATCAATCAGATAACAAAGACGATGACCGTGGTATAGGCCACAGCTCTAAGTACTCGACAAGACTCCCAACGGCGGCTTAAGGTCTTATAGAAATGGAGGCACTGTCCTAAAATACGGCCACCTTCACTAGGGCTTTGATTTTTGACATGTTTCAAACAGGCTTCAGGGCATTCTCCGGTTGTGTCTCACCGCTAACACACCCCTCCGGGTCATAGCGGCGATCACAGCCAACGCACCTGATAGTTGGAGATCCATGCTCGGTTTTCGATCCGCACCCGAATACGATGATAGTTTCTCAACGGGAACCCGTGGGGTCCCCGGCTGGATCTCCCTATGCTTTCCATCATGACGGGAAGGTTTACGGTGTGCGTGAATTCTAGTGTTTCGCACCGCCAGGGTATGCCAGGCCAAATAACCACAGGCACGAGGTTTCAGCACTCGCGTGCTTTTGCACAATCAATTTTGGCTTGGTGACGTAAACTTATAACTCAAAAATGTTCGCGCTAAAAAATTAAATAGGGCCTATTGATATTTGATAAGTCCTCTTAAATTTTGTAGCGCGAAAATGCCTTCCCAAACCCGTACAACGCGTTCTTGTTAAGGTCAACAAGGAACGTTCCGACTTGAGATCCCAATTTGAGATCGTTAAAAAAGGTTGCTGATCCGCCCTATTCTAAATCAATCTTAATCTTCCTAGAGGGGGCAACCGGTTTTAGTCAAGCCGAGGTTGCGGAGTTGATACTGCAACTGCCGTAGCCCTGTGACTGGTCAAGCACGGTAGTCAGCACCTAAAAACACCTAAAATCACGCGGTGGGGTCCCGGAGGCTCCGGGCTTCGCAGCGATTGGGGCACGGTGACTGCTGCCCAAGCACCTAATGCTAACGGAGCGTGGATGCTACCGGTACAGGTGACGTGTTCCAGCACCAGCGGAAAGTTACATGCTCCTGTGCTCCTCTAAACAACAGTTGGCTTACAGTTGGCTTTTAGTTTGCCTGGTTCTTGATGATACCATAGTAGTACGTCCTGCTCAGACAACTAAGAGTGGGCTAGCAATAATAATCGAGCGATTGCAAAGCTCCGGGAGCGCACTCCAACGAGGTTTCCCAAATGCTGGGCGATGTTTGTAGAATATCGCATCACGGTGACTTTGGAATTCAAATGAGTGGTTACTGATTTCCGTTAATATCAAGCATGACCGTTGAAGCCAACCGCGGAAGCTCGCCGTCGCTAATGCTGTGGAGAGCAAGGCGAGGTGTTGAGCCTCGGATCTACTACCCAGCCCTGGTCGCCCCCAAAACACGAAGGTGGCATTTATGTTAAGAGGGGGGGAAATCTGCTGAACTTGTTCGACTTCCATGGGACTCACCGTGTAGTGACTCGGGTTTTGTTTGGGAAAGTGCCGCTGAATTGATCCACTGCGTCCTGAGACAATTGTTTGTCTTTATTCGTTTGTGGGTCATACAACCAGGTAGGAGGTGCACGGCTCACCAGGATCGATAATGAGAGAATTGAATCCTCTCGCCACTCCTAACCTACACGGTTCCGGCCTCGATACAGTTACGTGAAATGTTTTCACGATTCTGAGTATGGAGATCTTCATTTCGCAGAGAAAACTCTGCTACTGACGCCTTGCATCACGGGAAGGCGCCTCTCGAGCAGGGCTACCGTTGAATTGATATAGTTGCTTGGCTAGTGATCCCACTTTGCCGGTAGGATAGACTGCGAGAAAAAAATGAGAGAGTATATTTTTTATAAATGATAATAGCAGTACTAACCGCTAAGTGTTGTTTTGCCTGGAGTGCTGTGACAAATATTAAGCTTGAATGATACCTGGGCTCAGATTAGCACTGGAGACTATATTTTACGCTGTTAACTTTGGTCGAAAGCGAGCTGTCCGTAGGAACAAATCTGCCCGAACCATGGTACATATTAAGAAGAGATTAACATTTTTGCCAATAATCCAAATGCTCCAAGAACGAAAATTTTACTCAAATTTCAAAGGTGGTCCCTTGATTCTTCATCTTTCAACCGCATCAGAAGCAATTGTTCAAGATTCTGCTGCCATTCAGTACATCAACTGAATAGATTAGCTAAAGAAGATTTTTAGATTCAACGAAAGCCTAGAAATGAAGCTTCCAAAGACTCTCGTCGCTGTCCTTGGGGCTATTCTGCCTCTTGCAGCATCTCTACGTATAGCGATTCCCGAGGGTCTCCGAGCTGGCGATAAGATCCCTGGGAGGTACATCGTCACGCTCAAAGAGGAAGGAAACATCACCGCCGCGACCTCCTTTGCTAAAGCCGTACACGCTAAAAGCCTAAAAAGACGCCAGAATACCGCAAACCCTCCTTCTGGAATTGACCATGTATATGAGGGTAACTTCCTTGGCTACGCCGGAAGCTTCGACGAGACGGGTATTGAGGAGATTAGGAACAGTAGAGATGTAATAACTGTCCATAGTAGTTGTCAATATCTACTAAATATTGGTCTAGGTGGTAGCTGTTGAAGAAGATGCTGTCTCGGAGCTCTGTGCGTTGACCACCCAACAAGACCCGGGGTATGGCCTAGCCAGCATCTCCCACCATGAGCCACATCAAAATACTTATGTTTACGACGATTCTGCGGGAGAGGGCGGGTACGCATATGTTATCGATGGTGGTATTAACGATGCCCATGTCGAATTCGAGGGACGAGCCAGGCTCGGTTGGACCGCTGTAAATCTCGAACCCTCGCGTAATGACGGCGGCCATGGAACGCACGTCGCAGGGATTATCGCTTCCAAGACCTATGGCGTTGCAAAAAAAGCCAATGTGATCGCGGTCAGGGTGTTCTACAAGGACCTGACCCTGGTGTCGATCTGGATCGCCGGCATCAATTGGGCGGTCAAAGATATCATCCGGAACAAGCGCCAG
The DNA here is from genome assembly GCA_027478595.1 of Erythroxylum anguifugum. Lineage (NCBI taxonomy): Eukaryota > Viridiplantae > Streptophyta > Magnoliopsida > Malpighiales > Erythroxylaceae > Erythroxylum > Erythroxylum anguifugum. The sequence goes on from JANIPN010447879.1 coordinate 3,449, forward strand.
GCGAAATCAGTCATCAATATGTCCGCGGGCGCGAGCGTCTCTTCCGCTCTCAATGGAGCAGTTGCATCTGCTGTTAAGCAAGGGATAACAGTAGTTGTTTCTGCCGGTAACGACAACAGGCTTGCTAAAGGACAGTCGCCTGCGTCCGCCCCTGAAGTGATTACCGTCTCAAATATCGATTCTGATAACAAACGCGCCCCCACAGCCAACTATGGCGCTCTGGTAGATGTTTTTGCTCCTGGCGAGAATATCAAGTCCACTTGGGTCGGTAGCAGCACCGCAACTGAAGTCTTAAGCGGTACCTCTATGTCTGCTCCCTATGTAGCCGGCCTCGTCCTATACCTTCAGGCTCTAGAGAATCTGACGACCCCGGCTAGTATTAAAGATCGTATAATCCAGCTTGGGACCCGAGATTTGGTTCATGATGCGAAGGGATCGCCCAATATTATTGCCTTTAATGGAGCTACCTCGTAGACAACCAGGGGCTATGAAGAAAGAGTAATAGATTTGCATTGAAAGGCAGGATGTCTTCATTGAAGAAGTCGTATGTCAATTGAGAATTCTTGGAACGGACTGGGTAAAGCGTGGAATCTATTGTGAGGTGATAGCCAATGGGTGCTAACTTATGTGCGCTCACTCTGTATTCTAGATAGCATCATTACGATGAGGCTATAGAGAATTTTGCAACAACTGTGTGCTCAGTCAGAAATCATCTTGTATCGCTATGATCGGTTTATTCCATGGTAGGTATCCACTCGTGGTGTGTTGTCTCTATATCATAATCTAGTTCAATATTACTATAGAATGACACTTCCCCGTAGAGACCCCGGACTGCCGGGAGTTCTTAGAGTTTGCGTATGAACAACAAATGTCTACCTACTGTATATTTCCTGGCTCATAGGAATATGCTTGCCGCTAAACATAATGTAATAAGCACTTGTGAGCGCGATGATTGCGGATTGAATCTTGTAAATTGGGGGTCACTTCAACGAGTCCTAAAGGAGGGGATTTCCTCGAGACATTTTTGAATGCATCTAACGGCCGGTCCAGTGGTGACAGCAAACAAATACATGAACATATCACGTAGAGCCAACCAGTATTGGCTTCAAACTCTATCGCTGCCCAAAAGTGGCTTTTTTCTGGTTCCAGAGAGGCATACCGTTTGATCAGGTGTTCTTTTTAATAGTGTCCGCTTTCCCAACGTGCGGCCTTTATGCTGTAGATCTCGGGATCCCCGAATTCCAGTACCTTCTCCTAGACTGCCCAGCCCAAGCTATCGATCGGCCAAACACAAGGAGGATAACGATGGCCGGTATTTGACAGAGACTCCTGTGATTGTAGCAATACCATTCAAGGGAATGCGATAGGCAATTGGAAGGGCCAGGCTAGCTAAGGAAAAGCCGGTAAAACTAGAAAGATGTGTAACATCCATGTGGCTTCGACTCTAGCGCGGTTGGAAGAAGCCGCTCCTCAAACAGAGACCACTGTATGGCTCCACAACACCTGTGGCTATGTTGCTCCGGATCGCCCACACAGAATGATCCGACCACCAACGCCGCCGCATTGCCTCGAGGTGTTGACTGAGACTTCCGCTAGGCAAGAAAAGCTTGATTTGTCTGCTCTGTCATTTGCTGATTCCGGGGACCAAAGGTCCCATTCGGACGTGAATTCGCTGTGGGTGGAGAAGGTTGAGATTAGGTGCGCACCCGGCCCAAGCTTACCCGGATTTGACGCCACAAAGGGGAAAGTATCCCATCTAAGCCTCTTATAGTGACATGACATCTCATTGTATTCACCTCAAATATCGATGACAGAAACTTAGGAGACGTACTGAGACCATTGGACAGATTTGTCGCGGCTAGAAATTCCTATATCGTAGAATGTGCATCAGCGAACAGACATCATCCAGCTCCTTCGCATACAAACAGGGCACCAGCCCAGAATCCTAACTGCACCTTCGCCAGCACCATTTCTGCGCTGTGTGCTAATGTATGCGCAAGAGAAGCTCCATCATACAGCGAATGAGAACTCATCGGATCGAGCACACTGATCGGTAGCCAATGCCCCACCACCCAACAACTGCATTCGTCATGAGACGACTGACTGACTAAAGCGATGGTGGGCATGATCCATCATCTAGACACCCCATCAAGTTCCCTTCGCGATGCCTTCGCTACGGTCACCGGTGCCTGAGAAACTACCTCCGTGCTGCTTTTGAATGCCTTTGAGTGCCTTCGAATGCCTCCGAAGTCTTGGAAGCTGCAGGCATGGGGCCCTGGAGTACCAGCTCCCTGTAATCGCTTGCGAAGGTAAGGAGCTTTGCGCGCCGTTCTTTTCTTCTTTTTCTTCCTCGCTTCCTTCTTTCGTCTCTATACTTTGCACGCTGCATTACTCTTGCGCTGTTCGATCCGATTGTTTTCCGCCATTCTGGTAAACGGTGAACTGGACCATTCTTCGCCCGAAGTCTCTTTTGCGTCTGCACCGTGGATTATCTAGTCAGTCTTAGCTCGGAAAGGACGCCCTGTGTAATAGCGGCCCAGTTGCCTAAATTGCAGCCGGAGAGTCGTTCATAGAGGCCAGCTGAGCTAGCCCCTGAACAGAATCAGCAAAGAAGGCGAAAGAGTTGTCCGCATCACCTGCCATATAGCGGCATGGCCTGGTATGGGCAGCCGACTGTCGATACTCCGCTGCTAGAAGATCCACTACTTCCATTCCTCCAGTTCGTACTTCCTCCCTTGTGGGATAAGTTCACAGGAGATCCAAACGCCTTGGATTATGAGCGATTAGCGGATGATCTAAACAGCAACCCTGTCTTGATACAGCAGTTACGATCCCAACACGTGCGGATAGCCTTTGAGTTCTTTCGAAGGCAGCGACACCACTTTGTCCCGAATAGTCATCCCTACCCAATTCCGTACACAGAAGAAACCACGGGCAACGAGAGAGAGCATGCAAGGAACAAACAGAAGGAAGGTGTAAGCTCGAGATCACAACTTGCTCTTCAGTGCATACTAAAGACATCTAGGCAACCAAATCAGCAACTGCAGAACAGTCGGATGCGACCTCCGGACCCCGATACCCATGCGAGTTCTGCTCCAAGCTACTTGAAAGCCGGAAGTCCTGGATGGACCATCGGAATCGAAAATGCTTTCCTAGGAGAGGTAATTTCAGATGTCCTGTCTGTAAATTGCTTTACACTAGAAGGGACAACCTAATAAAACACATTCGGAAGAAGCACCCGGGGAAAATGAATAGCCCACCAACAAGTTTGGAAGCTGAAAGGAACAATGATGACCAGAGTTATCCACAAATTTTCCACCAGAAATGCTCGTATTGTGTTCAGAAGAAATACCCGTCCCTGGATGGATCAAAGGTTGGTGCTAAAGAGTTCCCAAACCGAGCCAAAAGCGACAGCCATATCTTCGAGCACATGGACAAGCTGGTCAGCCAGGGTTATGAGCTGGAATGGGTGGACTGTTGCACTCCGCAGCACGAAACTTGGCAACAAGATCACGAGCAGGACTACTCGCAAAGTTCACCTGCAAGTATTAATCCGGGTCAACCATTGGATGAAGACTCTGTTGGATCAAGCCATCATCAGCCCGCATTCATCAATCATCCCCAGGGTCCAGACTTCGGTGATTTTGCCGTCCATGATTATGGATCTAATAATAATTACGCGACTGCGAGTTCGCAGGGCTTCAACGAGCCACCTTTCGGCCTCAATTTCGACACCTATTCACAGCCTAATAATTTCGAGCCACCCCGTCGTGCCATATCCCTCCAAGGAGATAATGGAGATGCTTCACGGCCACCTCGTTTCAGCCACGCTGGTGGTGGAGGGCGTGGGAGCTCTGCCATGTCCTTACACAGGAGAGAGCACGTCGACACTCAAAGCTGCTCACGCTACAGTCATCGCAGTGCACCAACGAGACGTTTTGCTAACAGGCAGCAATCATCGGTTCAAAGCGATGGTCCTCGAACTCCTCCGGGCGTCGAGCGGTGGCTGAATCAACCGTGGAAGGACGATCCTTTTGGTAGAACTGTGGAGTCCAACGAGCCAATTTTGCCAGATGTCGAGAATCTCTATTATGATGGATATGGATGAAACTCAATTGAGGGAATGAATCTTGTATCGATTAATCGTCCACACATCGTCTTGGACTTGGCTCCCTAAGCCCAAGTGCTAGAGAACCCATATCGGGAGAGAGAGTAGCGCCGTAGCGTGGCTTTGCTAGTTAGTCAGTGACATGAAGCCATTTCAAAGACTTCTCTCTATGAAATCGGACTCTCCAAACAGTGACGAGATGTCCAGAGGAAGAGAAGAACGAGGTTGTTGAAGGGTGAAAGAGACCTTGGAAGCGATCCATCGAAGAAATTCATTTTTTCACAGATCCGGTTGTGGTTGTCGCGTCAGCCGCCTGGCGCCCGCCCCCTTTGCTTGGTGCTTTGGTGGTTGTGGTCGAGGTCTCAGAATCCTTCCCGTGTGCCAAGCTTGGACCACTTAGCGGAAGAAGCGCCCAGCTTGCACGAAATTTTCCTCGGCGTACCTAGATAGGTAGGTTGGGATACCTTTTGGACGTTAATAGTTGTTTGATGTAGGTAGACTGCATTGCGGGTCCAGGAGTCAGCATACAGGTGTTAGGGAGTATGAAATGTCGTAAGATAGAATGTACGAAAGGGGGGTGGAGAGGGGGTGAGAGAAGCTCTACGGTTTGGCTGAATGTCACCAAGTATTAGATGCAAAGAAACCCCAGAGGGTAGACAAACTAAAACTACAGATGATGTCGTAATCCAATAACTAATCAACACAGGCCTGTGGTGTTCCGGGTACATCAGATAAGATAATGGGAATATGCGTGAGACACCGAGACTTCGTATGCGTGAGAAGCTTCACCGAGCACATAGAACAACCACCAAAATCTATCCCAGTAGCTCTCCCTCTTGACTATTGAACACCTCACACATTAGTAGAATATATAGAAAAATGTGTATGGATATCATAAAAATGTTCATTCATTACAATTCTTCTTTAAATCGATACAAGACATTTACTACTAAATGCCCATTTCTTTCCCCTTTCGTGAAATAATATAAAAAAAAAACATTAATCACAAATTCACAATACCCGAAAACCAAACCAACCCCCCCAACTAAGGGAGGCAAACGCCATTTCTACCACAAAACACCCGCTTCCCGAAAAAAACAATGTTAATCTAGGTACCTAGGTAGGTATCTAACACACCACCTTACCTCGGCGCCGGCGGCGGCGGAGGCGGCGAATAAGCCTGATACCCCGGATACTGCACACCCTGCTGAAACTGCTGTGTGCTCTGCTGAAACTGTGTGCTCTGCTGCTGGCCCTGCCCCGCCACACTCCACGGCGGCGTCCCACCATAAACCCCATGCTGCTTCTGCTGCTGTGGAGCAGGCGACGTGCTATTCGCCGGTAACTGCACCGCATGCTGCGGGTGCTGGACGTAAACGGGGCTAACAGACGCGGGGACGACGGGGGCAGCACCGTGCTGCTGGTGTTGTTGGTGCTGGGGCGGGTGCGCGGCGACGACGGCGGCGGAGGGCGGGGTGAATTGCTGGTAGGCCTGGGGCACGAGGGGCTGGCCGTTGTGGACTGGGACGGCTGTGTACCCGCTGCTGGGGGTGCTCACGGAGACGGTGTGGCCGTAGAGTTTGTCGTACGGTGCCTGTTGTTGTTGTTGGGGGTGGGGAGCGAAGTATGTTGCGCCCTGGCCCATCGTCTGGTGCTGCTGCTGCATTGGCACCTGCATTTGCTGTGGCTGGACTTGTTGCTGTTGCGGGATCACACCGGGCGGCGCGGCCCCGCCGACGACCTGCACGCCGCCGTGCTCGCCGGTGCGCTGGTCCCAGGCGAACTCCTTGCACAGGGCCGCGGCCACGAGCAGCGTGAGCACGATGACGGTGGGGATATCCGCGGTCCAGGCGTTGGCCACGGCGACGTAGGTGGAGGACAGACTGCCGGTGTAGGTGTTGGCGACGACCACGGCGGTGGTGGCGAGGTACTTGTAGAAGTAGACGGGGGTGGCGATGAGCAGGAAGAGGGCGATCTTGGTGCCCTTGCCGGCGCGGCGGTGGGCGAAGAGCAGGCGGAGGGCGGCGGTGAAGAGGAGCGGGGTGGTGAGGAGGTAGAGGACGTTCATGGCCAGGGTTAGCCCGCGGAAGGCGTCGAACATGGTGAAGAGCTCGTCGCTGCTGCCGGAGCCGGGGTTGATCATCAGGGCTGTTAGACGCCCGCGGATGCCGACGTGGGCGAGGGAGAGGGTGGTCATGAGCAGGGCCATGCCTAGGGCCGATTTGGACATGACGCCTGCGAAACCGCCGGGGCCGTTGATGGCGGCTAGGCGGATGGAGATGAACATGAACATGGCGTAGTTGAGGATCATCTCGCCGATGTCGAGGAAGAAGAGGTTGATCGGGTAGACGATGTAGAAGCTCCTAGTGAGACCGTTTGACTCCGCCAGGAGGGCAAAGCTGACGATGTAGATGATTTGGCCACTGTGAAAAAGGTTTGGTTAGCTTTTGGAAAACAAGGAAATCAGTTTTTGATGAGGAGCAAAAGCTTACATGAACAGGAAATTGATGGCTTGTCGCAGGCCGAATCTCGTAGGCTTCTTCTGTCCCACCATGTGTACCTTCTTGCACTTGAAGCACAGGCCCCAGAGCACCAGCATGCCGATGGCGACGAGGACTGCAAACGCAAATCCCGCTGCCACGGGCGGGTAGTCGAGACCGGGTGATGAGGAGTAGATAGGCAGGTTGCAGTTGTCGCAGGAAGAGCTACTGCTTCCTCCTCCGCGACCTCCACCACGACCTCCTCGTGGAGCCATTACTTATCGACGGGTTTCGGGATTAATCGACTTGAAGTATGTGGAATCCCGTAGGAAATGTATTTGCAGGCAAAAGCTGCGTATATACTCGAGGGGAAACGAAGTGTTGAATATCGTTTCGCGTTGGAACGTGTATAAGTATCACGCGTCCGGGGGTGACCTGTCGAGGCGAGAGAGGAGGGAGAGGGATATATGACACACTCTCTCACATAAACAACTAAACAATAATAATTTAAAATTTAAAAAGTCAAAATTCCAGAGCTTAAGGCGGAACGGGGGAAGGCTGAAGGTTTAATAGTGCATCGCAACGGTACGGGCTGCAGAGCAATAGTTCATGTGCATGCATTCTCTGGCTTCTGGCCATCCACCACCACCACCACAATCATCATAAAATTATTATCGAAGAAATGAGCAAAACAGCGATCAATGCCGGTTGCACTAGGAGCGGCGGCAGGGCAGAGCGAACGAACGAAACGGGTGCATACTCTGTAGAGTTTGTGTGCGTCTTGCTATTCCGGGAAGCCTTGCAGCCTCGACGATCGTGGGCCGGGAGCCTCTAGCCCAGTAGCCTGTGGCCCTATGCATGCTTTTGGGCTGGCGAGGGCGAAGATCCGCAAGCCATGCAATTCTGTCATGCCGTGAGTGGACAAGGGCGAGGGGCCCGGCGTCGCATGGCTGGCCACACCTGCCATTCTCGCTGGCTGATATACCATTTAGTTAGAGGGTTATACTTGGTAGGAGAGGGGGAGAGAAGAGAAGTACCTCACGTTTGTGTGTCCTCAGCCCTGGGCGCACACATAGTGGCCGAAGCTCCAAGCTCTGAAAGGCCCACATGGTGGATCCTCCCTAATACCGAGTAAGCACAATAACGCGAGGGGTCCTGTCACCCTGCCCAAAGCTCCGAACAAGGTGCTATCCCAGTGAGTCAGTGTCTCTGTATGTGTGTATACACAGTATATTTGTTATCACGTTCTTTCCATCATGTCCTCTATGATGGTGTGTGGATCAATAAGGTCTTCCTTCTTCGCCACCACCACCACTCTTTAGACCCGTACCTCTATCGTCCAAAAACAAAAGGGATGAATAAGAGAAATCATGAAAACACAGCCTCCCCCATCTTTGCTTTCCATCCCTCCCCCTCATGCAAGCCTCGCGTGCGCCGCCCCAAAAAGATCCACCTCCCGCAGGGCAGCAAGACAACTGCCAGCCTGCCAGAAGCTGCCACACACCACCTAAATTTTGGTGGGGGAGAGAGCGAGGGGACCACTCACAAAAACCCACCTGGGCAACGATCCTTCCTTAGCACTATATCCCCACTAGTCCCAAAGAAGCCAGAGCTCGATTTCTGAAACACAGCCTGTGTTTCCCAAAAAAGAAATGCTGCCAATATTCCAATACACCGACACTTCGGGCCACTGTTTTCTCCCTTCACCTCGCTTGTGCCCCATTCCCATTGGCCCCCATTTTGTTGATGCTCGTGTCTCACTCGCACTATGAACCCGGCAGGAAACTTTACTATGATAGTTCATAGCAAGTTGCTCCCAAACTCCCAATTATTATTATTATTGCTGAAACAGTTTGTTAGGGCACCCTGGGCCTGGGAGGCAAGGCCGTGCAACGCTTCGATGGGTCCGACTGCTGCTTGAATCGCTTTGTCGCCGAGTGGTCGGTATCGATATTTGATATTTCATGGATGGCAGTCCCGAGCTGAGGCTACTGATCCCGGTGTCGGTGAGACCGGAGGCAACAATAATGGCAAACATGCGAATTGTTGCTCCCAGCTCTCGGGTCAGGAGCCACTTCCGTTTACAACAACACTCTAATCAAGGTCCAGGCCGTGCTAGACCAAAGGATTTTGACTTTAAGCACCTCAGGACTCAAGAGTTAAGACCAACTCGCCTTACCATAATAATGTGAGATGATAATAGGTACATGCATGAACAGAAAGAAAATCCAGATCCGGAAGAGCAAAGAGTGATGATATCTCGGCTATAGTACACTTGCCCACGATATTATTTGACGTAGCTTTCTCCAGTAGATCCCATTTTGAGCCTGCATATGTGATGCCCAAGAGAGTTCGCAGCACTTAGGATTTTGAGTTCGGCACGGCCTACAGCTTTGCCACCCTGCCGCGCGAATAATCTCAACCCACACGGGTCACAATTGGACATGACCCGGGAATCTCGTATTGAATCACTGTGGTCGGGCGAATTTTGAGAGAGTAATCGAACGGGGATCGTTTGCGACCGAAGTGCAATAATGGCTCGTAAATGCCTAGCTAACATTCTCGTTGATATTTGATAGCTAAGGCGTCAGCGGCGCCCTCTTGAGAAGTTAGTACCCAGTGCCTAACAAACTGACAGGACATAGACTAACTACCAGGAACATTTACCAAATGACACAGCCTCATCTCATGTGTTTAGTAGGAAGGAGTACAGAATTCTCTTAGTGATCCTGCCGCCGATAGGAAGTACCACTCCACCAAACCCCATACCTCAAAGCAAGAACTCACCCATACGAAACAAATTCGCTTCCTCAAACGGTCCAAACCGCACCTCTCCAGCTGAGAGGAACCGCCAATAATGCGGCTCCTCGTGTTCAAGGAGGGATCCGACAACTGCTGAACCCACCGAGGCATCCTACCAGCTGCACGCTAAAGAGAACTCCTGCCGGGGCTACGCCCTGCGCCAAGATAAGGTTCGCATTTAACTTAGCGGCACAGCCTTGCGAACGGACATTGCATGTTCGAACATAGTATACCTTTAGTTAGTTTGGAGAAGATCATAAAAAAAAGAAATACTAAGCGTGCCTCTGCAAGGCTGACCCGGTCTGAGAGTCGCGCTTGGTCTTGCACATCAATGGCCGTAGCGAAGCAACAGAGTTTATCTCAATGCCGGTGGCTCGCATTGGGGAAAGTTGTGACGGACGTATTTTCGATGCAAGAGGATGAACATCCTGCGTGGTGACTATTAGGCTAGTGATACAAGTACCTCTTCCCACAGTGCTAAACATGTCCAAGCACTATTTTGGTCACTTATGCTGCTGTAGAGATATCTCGTTGAGTAAATTAGGTCCATAAATGGAGTATTTTGTTAGCATACCCAGCTGCAAATGACGCAACGTACTTAAATGATGACTCCATTAAGGTCAGAAGACGCTATAAACCGTAGGAATCGTCTATTGAAACCTAGTAATGAGTTTCATATCTCATAATGCCACTTGAATGCTTTTCAGATAACCTACCCAGCAGCACTTGCGGTTTATCCAAGCGGTTACGAACTGTTGCTTCAACATCTGAAAATAGGCAGTCTTTCGATATTTGAGATATATGAGATATATGACTAACTAAGTCCAAAAGTGCAAGCTTATCTGTGCTAATGACATTGAGGAACATAGCATTCATTCTTCTAGTTAGCACACTTCTTTATTGCTGTCATAATCTTACTACAGTCTTAATTGATATTCAAAAGTAGAATCCATCATTGTGCTTTTCACTTACTAAATACCATAATCTTGAACATCTGACTTAATTCCAAAGGAACAATAGTACTGATAACTCTTTTAAAGCTGCTGTTATTATAGGGAATCAGGAAATAAAAAGACAAAAAGTTCACCACCCTCGCTGGGTGGCTATGAAAGCCCCATTTTTGGGGTTTTCTAAGTCTTCTGAGTAGGTTTGTCCTGAACAGCCCCCTTGCTGCCGCCTTCCTACTCCCGGGGGGAGGTTGTATTTTGTTTTGTTTTGTTTATTCGGTTCGGGTTTCGGTTGTATGAGTAGGTTTGTCCTGAGCAGTCCCTTGTCTGCCGCCTTCCTACTCTCGAGGGATTTCGGTGTTGTATTTTGTTGTCGTGTGGTGGATTCGAACTCGTGCCTCGTGGGCTCTCGGTTTGCTGGATTGAGTGTAGAGTGACCTGAACAGTACCCCTTTCTGCCGCTGCACTACACTCCCGGGGGCCTGGTCAAAGGAGCTCTTATTTGAATACTTAACTTCACGTGGCGGATGTCATGAGGCTTGGCGTTGTGCCAGGGGTGAGACGCGTTAACCCCCTTTTGGCTGCTGGCTCACATTGACTTCCCTCAGTAGACAAGCTGATCATAGATGAAGACATGCGATCTAACTTGGACAGGCGTTTAAAAGTAGGTTGGAATTGATATCTATCAGCTGTCAATCTACTCAACACATTTCAACGCTTCATATAAACCCCCACATTATGCTGTCAGATGTGATAAACTCCGCAACTATCGTACTATATCATACCTTCGTCAACATCAACTATCCAACCTTACTACTATTTATCAACCACCACCTCCGGAAAGCATCCCAATCAGACTATTACTCGTCCCCAGAGTCAGGCTGATTCCATCAGGGATGTTCGACCCTGAGCCTTCGCCTCCATCACCAGCACAACCACCGTACCCAGAGCCACAGAACCCAGAACCACAGGCACCACAACTACCGCAAGCACCTACCGCAACCCCCTTACCGCCTTTGCTCCCCCCAATAGTAACACAGGACCCCAAGGGCGAACCATCCCCAGACGAAGGCCCAAGCTCAGGGCAGCACTTTGCTTGTTGGCCGGAGCACGCGGGGTTAGCCACGAAGAGCCCCGGACTCAAAACCGTCTCTTCCATAAAAGGCGCGAATCCTTCCCGCGGCTCTACCTTGTGGCCCCATCGCAGAATGTCGTCTTCCCGCTTGGGCAAGGGGCGACCGGACTTCTCAGCCTTCATGCAAGCGAGCTCGTGCGCGCGATCCAGGCGACTGGTCTGCACGACGAGCTTGATGTGGGCGTCGACGTCTGGGATCGTCGACCGCGTGACGTTGTGGGTGGAGATGTGAGGGCCCTGTTTCGAGGGGTGCGAGTTGGCGATGACTTGGCCGTAGGAGATGGCTAGGGGGTCGCTGGTCGAGCTGCTGTGGGACTTCAGCAGGCGAGATAGCTTAGAGGTAGGTGGTGGAGCGGGCGGTTCGTGAGACTCGCGGATCATCTCGCAGTACCAGCATGTGCACTCGCTGTAGACTTTGTTGAACATTTCTTGGTAGGTCTTGGACGTCCACTCGAAGGCGGTGTTTAGGGCGTTCTCGTCGACTTTGTCATCGTGGTCGACGAAGATGTTGGTTCTTTCGATTGTGTATCGGTAGTAAGAGGGGGGAGTGAGCTGGTGTGTGTGCCTGGAAACAAGTTACAAAACTATACATGCTAGATGAAGCGGTTCTAACTCACCAGGCAAGATCGACGTCGAGAGTAGGGACAACTACCTTTCCGTTATGCCTAGCCATGATTGTGAAAAAATTCTCGTATTTCTCGATTAGACGCCGCACAGTTGATTCAGCAGCGGGAGAGTGTAGCCAGTCAATATGGTGCATTTTGGATGTGAAGGCGTTCTGTCGTATGACAGCACCAACTAGATCCATACTAAATATTGAGCTATTGTCCCAGTAAGCTGCCATCATCCTTCGGACTGCAAGTAGTTCTTGTGGAGAGGGCGGCCTAGCTGGGGCCTTAGAGCTTGCCGCCCTTCGAAGAAACTTAGGATTCTCAAGGGCAGCGCTGATCATAGCGAGAACATCCATAATTGTGCCCTTCTTTGAATCCTTCACTGTGCAAGCTTGTGCAAGAATTTTACCCAATCCAGACTTAATAAGACGATTTGGGAAGGTCATTTGATAAGAACCACCCCCCGGCGCACTGGCTAGGGCTGTCCCAGGGATACCCTCTTTTGTCAGAAAAGTCCCGGGCATCGGTCGCTGCTGTGTAAATAAGGATCGCAAATCAGATTTGAAACGCTGAGTTCGCAAGACTTCGTGGGTAATCGTCACTCCACACTCGCACTCATGTCGGAAGTTTTTGTCAGCAAAGCCTTGTCCGTCCTCACCTGGTTCTTCAGACGCCCAAGCCCGTTTGTTATCTGTTGTGGTCCAGGGTACATGCAGCGCGACTGAACACCTAGGACATCTCAATATCATCTTTGCAGGTTCGTCAAGATTATCCCATGGTAGTCGCGTGGTCTGCTGGAAGAACTTCCGCGATCGCTCGTTGGGCTGGTAATAGGAGTACTGCTCTTCGAAGGCATCGGCGATATCTTCCCAAGGCATGCCCGCGGCCCAAACCCCAGTTTTCCCGAACCGTATGCAATCAGCAAAAAAATTCCTAGGATTAAGCATGAAAGCATGATAGACCATCAAGATATCTGATAGCATAAGCTGTTGAGTAGAAGTACTTAAAGCAGCTCAGGTTTGGCTTACCCAGTGGTGGCAGATGGTTAACACCGAATTGCACTGGTTTGGCGGCAGTGATACCGGCTATGTAATCTTTGTTCTTCAGGTCATCTTCTACTAGCATCTTAGAGCCAGGCTGTAGGGACTTCCAGTAGCTTTGAAACCGCAAAACGGCCCTGGTGACATATATCTCCCACCGCTTCTCGCAGAGCTTGGCCAGCGCCGCCTCACGGTCCTGCCCTTCCAGGCCAGGGGAGATAGATTCATTCCGTAAACCAAACAAACCATCTGCACTACCTATATCCTCACGAAGACGATGAAAACACTCCAAAAGCTTCAAGTGTATCACACATTGCTCTAATTTAGGTAGTCGGCTCGGTAGGGATGCGGTCCTTCGCCTCGGGACAGGTTTCCGCGGCACTCGGGGAGGCGGGGAGGTTGGCTGGACACTTAGGCTTTGGAAAGACTGTGCAGGAATCTCCACCACGTTTTGAGGCTTAATTGCATCTGAGTATGAAGGGGGAGCATCATCGTAAACGTCAGAGGAGAGACTAGGGGCCAAGGACCGTCTTTGCGAAGGTCTGCTGTTTGCCATGATTATTGCATGCAGTGCGTGGGATTAGATTAGTCAGGATCCTTGTGTGCAGAAGAAACAGAAGATGATTCACCGGCTGTCTGCAATAATATCACAGGGCCGAGATATCAAGGACATACTGAGGGTATTGTAAAAATTTGCTGCCTAACGCAACATTTGATGCTACGGACGATTCGAGGTAAGCGGAGCTTGCAATGTCGCACTTCCACCCAAGTAGTCAGGAACACTGCCTCGTTAGAGCTAAGCTGGAACAACTGGTATGTATGGTAAGTGCTGCGCCGCCTCGTATCGAACAAAAAAGAAGTGGTTTTCGGCAACCGCGTCGGAGCTTCTACATTCAATTATTGGACAGACAAAATTTAGTAGCCAGGTGAGTAGGAGAAATCGTCACATTCCAGTGCCGATACAGATTTTTCTTCTCGACTACAGTGCGTATGCGACGGAGCTGAGATGGATGACATTATTAATTAGTGCGTCCAGGACTGCAGACCCAGTGCAGGGTCTGTCGAGATCCCCAGACGCGGCCGATCTAACCCAAAAAAAGTGCAGTGCCAAGCATCGAAATCATAACCACCAACAAATATTAATTGTGCCGGACCAAACCACTGAACGGAGCTCTAGTCTAACCGATGTAGGACTAAAGAGCCGTTCGCCTACAAAGCATATCAACTAGTCGTCTATTCATTCAATCCTACAGCACATGCATGGAGTCTCGAGCTGAAAAAAATCGTGAAGCGAGCCTTGACGTCTTGAGCTAACTCAGTGCTTCACCACACATGATTGTTTGCTTTTCTAATCATGGTCCAATTTAAACCTAGAATTCGCAAGCACAAACAACGTCAGAAGCAAGACCGGACGCACTCTGACACCAATGTAGAGGTGATATTGCCTGCAGCAGATGCGGCTGAAAAAGCCAAGAAAGCAGCTTTACGAGAAGAACTCAAGCCGGAGCGGCCGATATCGAGCAAGAAGAAGAAGCGTCTTGACAAGTACATCGACACTAAACTACGAAAGGAAGAAGGTTTGGCTCTGCTAAAGAAACTCGCTGCCAATAAGGTCGACACCTCTCTATACCGAAGTACCAAGGATCTAGGAGCAAGCAAGGATTCGAAACGGAAGTCTTTGCAACGCGCCCTAGACAGAGAGCGTGCCGGCATTCAAACAGCGGAAGACAATGATCTCTTGTACGAGAAACGCAACCTATCGGCAACTGAAGTTGGGGATTCTTGCAGCGTACATTCGGACGATGATGCAAGTGAATCAAATATTCCGCTAGAACCTACGGCCTTACATGCTCACTCCACACATCCAGTTCCCGGCGCTGTCACCATACCCAGCCTGCCAGCTGAGGCAACAGTCGTAGGCCAGGGTCTGAAACGGCCTCTGGAGACGGACGCTGAGGGTAATCCAATCATCAAGAAACGCCAACGAACGAACAAACGTGCTACCGCGGCGGCATTGGATTTAAACGAGATTCCATGGGAAGGATTCTCGTCTGAATCTAGCTCAAATGCAAGCTTAGAACAGGAAAGTCAGACCGATGTCGAAAGTGAGGCCGATGATCACTCCGATGAAGACAGCTCTCAATCTGAGCCGGGATCTGATGATGAATCTGATGAGCTATCAGACATGTCCGCAGGTGACTTCACTGCCATACTCTCCACAATTGCTGAAGCTCGATCTCAAAGAGACTCGAAACAACAGGAAGCTCGATCTCAACGTGGAACTAATTTCAAAGAGTGGGCTAACCAACAAATGAATGAGGCGCGTGATTTTACCCCCATAAAACCTATATCTCACATCGAAGCGCTAGCTCAGTCCGCTCAGCCGAAGTCATTCGCCCCAAGGGCACCTGAACATGAACCCCTACCCAAGGAGCTAGAGATACCCAAAGTTGTGACTCAACGCAAAGTGTTTAGCGTTCCTGTCGAAAGGCCAGCACTTATTCAAGAATCCAGACTCAAACTTCCAGTGGTAGCTGACGAGCAGAAAATCATGGAAGCTATCCATAACAACGACGTAGTGGTTGTATGTGGTGCAACCGGAAGCGGGAAAACCACTCAGGTCCCCCAATTTCTGTATGAAGCAGGTTATGGCAGTCGGGAAAGCCAAACACCGGGCATGATTGGCGTCACGCAGCCTCGACGAGTCGCAGCCGTAACGATGGCTAAACGAGTTGGCGAGGAATTAGGTGCTGCTTCAGCCAAGGTTGGATATCAAATACGTTTCGATTCTACACTCAGCAAGGATACAGCAATCAAGTTCATGACTGATGGCATTCTAATACGTGAGCTTGCACAAGATTTTACGTTAACTAAATATTCTGCCATAGTTATCGACGAGGCGCATGAAAGAAATGTCAACACCGATATTCTAATTGGTATGCTGAGTAGGATCGTTGATTTACGGGCCAAGTTAAGCCAGGAAAAAAATTCCGATGTAAAGCCTCTTAAGCTAATCATCATGTCCGCAACATTAATGGTTGATGATTTCATCAAGAATTCACGGCTCTTCCGCAATGGCGAACCTCCCTTAATTCAAAGCGAAGGACGCCAGTATCCAGTTACTATGCACTTCGCGCGCAGGACACAAAGAGACTACATTGAAGAAGCCTATAACAAGATAACTAAAGGCCATCGCAAATTACCCCCTGGCGGTATGCTAGTATTTTTGACTGGCCAGATAGAGATCAACACACTCGCAAAGCGGCTACGGTCAACGCTTCCAAACGTTATATCGTCCCAGTCAGGGCCAAAGGTACATATTTCCGCCACAGATGCGCCTTTAGAGACTGAGGATTTCGGCATTGGAAATGATCAACACAGGGCGGTTACATCTGAAGACTATATTTCAGATGAAGATTTCGGATCGGATGGCGAAGGTGACGACGACAGAGAGTTCGAAATAGAGACAAATGAAGCTCCAGGCTCTGCCAAAGTATTAATATTGCCTCTGTATTCACAGCTACCAACTAAAGAGCAACTTAAAGTATTTGAAACCCCACCCGAAGACACAAGAGTGATAATACTTGCTACAAATGTTGCGGAAACAAGCGTCACGATCCCAGGAATCCGCTACGTCATTGACTGCGGCCGTGTGAAGGATAGGAGGTATAACAAAGAAACGGGTGTACAAAGCTTCGAAATAGGTTGGATAAGCAAAGCAAGTTCAGCCCAACGGGCTGGTCGAGCGGGCAGGACGGGCCCCGGCCACTGCTACCGACTATACTCCTCCGCAGTTTTTGAGCGAGACTTCCAAGAACACACAACCTCTGAGATCCTTAAAATTCCTTTAGAAGGAATAGTACTACAACTCAAGTCAATGGGCATCCACAACGTAGTGAATTTTCCATTTCCAACTCCACCTGATAGACAAGATATTACGAGAGCTGAAAATTTACTTGGCTACCTTGGCGCCGTGGATAAGGAGAATAACGTTACTCAAATTGGTAAATACTTATCTGCATACCCATTGTCTCCGAGATTTTCAAAGATGATCCTACTTGGCAATCAATACGACTGTATGCAAATCATCATCGCTTTAGTCGCCGCTATATCGACCCCAGAGCTTTTCGTGCCAGAGAATCAGCTCGATATTCACCGAAAAGTGATCAAAGAGGGAGATGTTTACACTGATAAAGATCACATTGCTGATGACGCTCGCGACAAACGACGCAAAGAATACAATAAGATTCACCGACGATTTGGGGCTCATGATTCTCACGCGGACGCGATAAAGACGCTCACTGCATTTTGCGCATATATTGACTATCAGTGTATCGAAGACCCCCCCCAATCTCGTATAGAAATTTGCGAGAAGTTATACATGAGATCAAAGGCGGCGAGTGAGGCGCAGCGACTATACGAGCAGCTCCTTCACATCGTCAATCTCAATCAACCAGGAGTAATAGACCCCAAGGTTCGGAAGGTACCTGTTCCTACTGGGGCTCAGATAGCCGCTGCCAAACAAATCGTCGCTTGCGGTTTCATCGACCAAGTGGCGATTCGAGCGGATCTCGTACCAGCTGCGGCAGACGTTCAAACGAAACCAAGACGAGCGGTAGATGTACCGTACCTGACATTGTTTCCCTCACACAATGGCAGCGCCAGCCAAACGCCACCCCTTGAGGAACAGGCGGTTTTCATACACCCATCCTCAATCTTATCTCACCTCTCGCCAGGTGAGATGCCCACGTACCTTGTCTATTCGCACCTACAACGAGGTGCTGCATCTGAGGTGGGGAGCGCAAAGCTCCCCAAGACCCGCATGCATCCGCTAACGTCAGTGACCGCACACCAGCTCTCGGCGCTGGCGAAAGACTCACAACTCCTGGAGTACGGGAAACCTATTGACAGGTGGGGGTATGTGCCTGGGGACATCACCAGGAGGACGGCTTGGGTCGTGCCAAGTCTGGTGGGAAGGGGAGCGGGGATACGGCGACAGTGGCCGCTGCCTGCGGTCAAGGTGCAGCAGAAGAAGAATGGCCGCGGCCAATGGGTGGTCGAGAAGGTCCTGGAGGATCACTTACCAATAAAGAAACGGACAAGCAGGTAGGTTGGTGGTACTAGGCAGTCAAATAACAAGCTTTGAGCTATGAGAATTGCTCGATTAATTGTCAATGAATTGATTTTTCATTCACCCTGAACCCTCTGTGGAGCTGTCATGCAATTTCTGTTAAACCAAAGCTTATATACTCTATGTCATAGAACTGCTGAGTATTCCATCTATGATTCGCTTTTCGGTTTTGATAGCTCTAGTCCCGAAGGTCTAATGCTAGATAAGATTCTTATCAAGATGATTGGATCTAACGAACGCTCTTCTTAGCTCATACTTCCTCGATTCCTGACCTGACAGCTCCTTTGGGCTTTGGATCATTATATGTGGGTCTACTCCGCTGTGCTCCACTTATGGCTCGGCCAAATTTGGTTCTGAACGTGTTCGCAAACAGGTTATCCATATTTTCCAAATCCTGTCCTTTGGTCTCAGGAAGCCAGCTCCATACAAATCCAATAGACAGTGTCAAACAAGCCGCGAATAAAAAGTATGTCCCTCCACCGATATTGGAAATCATATACGGCGTTGATCTAGCAATCACAAAATTGAAGGCCCAATGCACCGCAGTACAAACGCAAACAGCGAGTGACCTGATCCTAGTAGGAAATATTTCTGAGGTGTAAATCCACGGGATACCTGCCCAAGAAATAGAGTAAAACACCGCATATATGTAAAGAGCTACAGCAGCAACTACCGATGCAGTGGTGGTTTGAGCCCCAGCACCCTCAGTCACTGGCTGTGCTATGACGAATCCACCTAAGTAGTACATACATATGGCCTGAATAGCTTCAGCTGCCTAGTCGTGAACCTCATGCGGGCACGATTACTCACCATTCCGCTACTCCCTATTATAAGAAGGTTCGTGCGACCAAAGCGATCCACAAGAAAATACATTGCAATGCAAACGGCGACAAAGCGCACACTACCATATGCACCGGTTGATATCAAAATCAGGCTTTCGCCTCCTAAGCCGATGGATTCAAAAACCCTAGGGGAGTAATACTGAAGGCCCTTAGAGAAATCTTTAAGCAGTTATTAGATATACTTACATTTACCGCATTAGAACCCGCAAACTGCATGAACATAAAGATCATCACGCCAAGTACCATTCTTCTCCTATTTAATCTATTGCCGAATAGCTCCACAAGTTCCACTTTGATACCCTTCTCAGGGTTTACTAGATGTTCTTCCTCGATTTGGGATACTATGGCCGATACCTCTCTTTCAATGAATTCATGTTCAGAAGGAAGTTGTCGAAGTTGAGCAAGGATTCTGACGGCCTCTTCTTTTCCTTTATGCCGAGCCATCCACCGTGGCGATTCAAGATTTAGGAGCATGCCGATAAATAATAGGCCCCCAGGAATTAGTTGAAAAGCAAAAGGTATCATCCATTGGCGTGTGTTGGAAGTTAGGTTCTCATTTACGCCAAAATTTATCCAGAAGCCTATCGTCGTGCCAAACTGTACGCCAATTTCATATATGCCCACCAACCTTCCTCTGATCGAAGGCGGTGAGCACTCGGTAACATAAAGAGGAACCAAAGCGCTTGCAGAGCCAACACCGATCCCCCCAATTATCCTGCCAGCAAAAAGTATTCCAGTACTACCATATGACCAGGTTTGCATAGCAGAGCCGATGAAGTAGATCAAAGCCGAGGCCATTAACCCAGCTTTCCGGCCAAACTTATCAGAGATAGGCGAAGCCGCCAGTGATCCCACTAAACACCCGACTTGGAGGAGAGACACTACATTGGCTGAGAAGTCGTTGTTCTGGGATTCGGAAAGCTCGTCCAGACCGAAGTCCCTCCGGAAGGATGTCAATGATAAGGATGTTCCGATAAAGGCAATATCATATCCAAACATGATTGCTCCCATCGAAGCAATTATAGTCAAAACATAAACTCTGTAGTTATATATCCTTTTAGAAGAAGTCGAGAGACTAGATATTGAATTCGTGGCTTCCATCTTAAAGGTGTATAGGGCTGGGATGTCACGTCCTGTAGATACAGCTGAGTGGTGCTAACAGACATGATAATTTATAAATCCAAACCGCGATATTTATGTGTCTATCACACAAGCCAGGCAGACCTGATGCAGAATTTGCCGAACAATGTGGCTCAATTACTGTAGATCAGGCTCGACGATCGCCTTCAGGTTTAGCCTACTCAAAACCAAGAGCACGTTTGCGCACTAACCGCAGACTTTCCACGGAACATGACTTTCCGTAGAGTACAATACGGAGTTTTGTACCGACCCAGACATGGTTGAGGTATCAGAAGGCAACACTAAATAATTGGAGTAGGACTTGTGATATGAAAACGTGTCGCAACCGGGCGCACCTGCTAAATTTTGAATCATTTATAAAAACCGGCCTACTATCTAACCCGCTATGGCACGAACAGTTAGCGATCTGTCTTGCAGCGATAATGGACATGATTACTGGAAAATTCAAACAAATTGCCTAGCAGAATCCCTAACGCTGTTTATGAAGCACCGCAACCTCATTTTGTCACAGTACCTGCTACCTTCATGCATCCTCGTTCTTTAATAAAAGCTGAACGGCCTAAATGTTCACGAAAAGCGCTCTCTTCTGCCTGGTACCGCGCCGGTACTTCTAAAGGCCTCTTCATTCAACGAAAGCATCTGCCTGCAGATATATCAGCATGGTCGCCGATCATTCTTTCCATTATGGGCTCTATTGATGGAGATGGGAAGCAGCTAAATGGTATTGGTGGAGGAACGTCCACAACCTCAAAGGTAGCTGTGGTAAAGAAGTCCTCGCAAGAAGGAATTGATGTGGAATATACATTCATACAGGTCTCTCCAGATTCTGCCCAGCTAGACATGACAGGAAACTGTGGGAACATTGCATCTGGTGTGGGGCCTTACGCACTAGATGAAGGTATCATCAAGCCTAAGCCAGATGAAGATCAGGTAATTCAACCGCTGGGTTGGTATCCGCGTACTAAGCTTTGAAGGCGATCGTTCGTATCTTAAACACAAACACTGGTCAAGTCATAGAAGAAACCATCCAAGTCGACTCTTTTGGACATGCCTACGAGCTGGGAATCTTCTTGATGCCCGGAAGTCGAAGCCTGGGGAGCCCTATCAAAGTATCTTTTCTAGATCCAGCTGGTAGTGTGACTGGAAAAATGTTTCCTTCGGGGCGGACAAAAGAGTGGATTACAGTTAGGCTAAAGGGCAGCGAGGGCAGAATGGTTCGTGCAACCTTGATCGACGTCGCAAACCCGTTCATACTCCTAGATGGGGTGACCCTCCCAGAATATTACTATGCGCTAGGGCCGGATGCTTCTGAGTCATTGAAGCTCATAGAAGCAATCAGGCGGCAAGGAGCTGTCCAGATGGGTCTGGCAGACACCACGGCTGCGGCGGCGCTCGTTCGCGGGACTCCGAAGATAGCTGTTCTAGCCCGGTCGGGCTGGCCTCTGCTTCCTCACACAAACGATTCCGAAGTCTCTGACATATTTGTAACTTCTTTCAGTATGGGAAGTCTGCACCCCAGCTTACAACTAACCGGAGCTGTTTGCTTATCGGCGGCTATTGTGGTTCCAGACACAACCGCGTCGGACATCCACGAGAAGGGACAATCGGCTAATGAGCTGATCCCATATTCTTTATGGGCTGGAAAAAATGGGGAAGGGCAGATAACCAGAAAATTACTCATACAGCATCGTGGCGGTTCAATAGAGACGGAAGTTACCTTGGGAAGGAACGGAACACCCAGGGATCGTGTTCTCGCGATATCCATAATGCGCACCGCACGGCGTTTATTTGAGGGTAAAGTATTCTATAATGCATAGAACTGGTAGAGCTTAATTGGGACCGCGGATTGTATACTGTATCGCTTATTGACGAAGTATTAGTTAGAACTGTAATGTATTTGTATGTATGAGTTTAATGACACTAGCTAGATGAATCAGTGCTAAACCAATGACTGTTTGCCTCTTCAAACCACTGTTAAGAGCTGTCTAATAGCTCCTCACGGAAATCTCATGGTCATTTAACATGGCCGTATAAGAGTTCCGTAGAGCATAGGAACGAGCCTATTTTGAGCATTCACGAAACAGTGGGCTAGTTTCATATACCACACTAGTCTATGGTAGCCGGGAAGTACACATAGAAGGAAGTGATATCCAAACGCGCCCAAATGATTTTGGGCGCATTAAGAGTCACTTCACTTTCTTGCTATCATTCAACGGCGCTTTTGATTAATCTCGATCTTCAGAAAAGATCGGTAGACCTTCCAAGGTTTTTGGAGAGACCTCATAGTGGAGATTTTGCGCACGGGAAAAGATTTGGGAGGTCCTAGAGCAAAACCTTACCCATTATTCCTACCTGTCCTATACCTAGAATAGACATTAGACACCGACAGATTTCTCTACTAAACATAGGGGACATTTTGAGAAATAAGGCATAATGGAGATATGGGCTTACCTGATTGTTTAGCGAAGGCCGTTCGCCTATGCAGTCTCAAGACCGCGCGATTACATATCGCTTGCTGGCTTTTTTGTAAAGCACGGTATATGTGCCGCGGAATAAGAGCCGTAGAGCTGATGTAAGATAACTTTGGTGTCGCTGCTGCCAGGTATTGTTCAGCTCACAGACGATTCTCTCTGGATCTGATTTATGAGGGTCTTGCTTTCTTCGGAGAACTCTTCGGTTCGTTGCGATTGGAGTAGGACGGTTTCATGTCCTGAACGTGGACCAGCAGAACTTTTATCTCTATCCGTTGCTCCATCTTCTAGCTTTCGCTTTATCGTCGAGGATTTAGATTCATTGCGGTCTCTGACGGCTTTCCAGCATACATGTTCCAAGGCCTGGGCAGCCGATGGGCGGTTCCTCGCGTCCCAGGCTAACATGCGACAAGCTAGATCAACTAGAGACGTATCTTCAGGATATTTCCTAAAGTGGGAATCAAGCGAAATAAGGATATCACGATGTCTCTCTTTCGAAATAGGTTCATTGCCTTTGCAACTATATCCTAGAACCTCTGCAATAGCGTATCCAAAGGCCCATATATCGATACTTTGATTATAAGGGCCAGTGGTTTCTGTCGTCCAAACTTCAGGTGCTAAGGTATGAATCGGACCGATGAAAGTGTAGTAAGAGCTCTTTTCTTCCGTCGCCTTTCCATAATCGCATAGGCAGGCCCTGGGAGGGTCAACCGACATGACCAGAATATTCGCGGTTCGGATGTCCCGGTGCATCATCCCGCTATTATGGAGTGTTTTTAAGCCTTGAAGCGGTCCTTGCAAAATCTCTAGCCGATATGTGCCTGTAAATTTTGGGTGGTTGCGAACAATGACCAGGTCTGCCACGGCAAAAGGCATTACAAACGAGAATCTTTCCGGTTTTCCACAGGGATATTTCAAGCCATGATCACAAAACGAATCGATGACTGGCACCAGCCCTGTCTCATTCTTATAATATTAGCTCAGACACATTCGAAATAAATCATCAACTTACTATAAAACGCCTTCCTAGGCGTAATTCTTGTTCTATTAATCCTTGATCCGACCTGCTTTTCCTGTCAACCTGCTTTATAGCTACTATGTTACCCGTTCGCGTGCAGACAGCCTGATCAACCCACCCAAAGGTCCCGTAACCTCTTGTCTCGTACTTAAGATAACTGCCAAAGCTTTCACGAGGTCGCTCGCCTGGGATTCTTTTGAACACCTGGTATGAGTTTGGCTGCTCCGGATAGGTGCGCTCGATAAATTTATTCCTCTGGTTCACAAACGAATCCTTCTGCTCTTCCGTAACTGTATATGTCAAATTATATTCACATCTACCTGCGCGCAATCTTGTGCAGCGCGCAAACATCAACCTCGTATCTTTAGGCTCAAGCTTTTCCCAGACTCCCTCTAGGTTCTGATATCTAAGCGATGCCTTTGGATTGCTTCCAGCCTCCAAGACGAGAAAACCGGTTTGTGGATTAACCCAAAGGCGGAAGTGATTGTATGCCAAACTTCTCGTACTTTTTCCATGTATATGAGACAGCAAAAGGTCCACATTGCCGTGCGCATGTCTTTTATTAGCAAGGCCAACTCTCCAGCCCAGGTTAGGATATTCCGAGAGCCCATCGCCTTCGAAGGAGAGGATAAAATAACCAACATCAAGGTCAGGGGGTATATATTCAACGGACGAGCCATAAAAACTGCTATCATCTTCCACTGCAGACTCAACAACTTGATGCGATGATGATGCCTCATCTACAGGTACCATAAAGTTAACATGAAAGGGGTCATTTTTCTGCACATACGTTAAGCAATCGGAAAACAAATCTTTAGCTCTCTTGTTACACGGAATTAACCTAGCAAACTCGCCCGTAAAACTGGAGGTCATGATAAAGGAAAGCCTAATAATAATGAACTACCGCATACTTGTATAAAAAGGTGTTGGAGAATTCCGCACAAATTTTCCGTGTTATTTACCTTCGCGAAACAAATTGCTGGTAGAAACAAGTTGGGGGTAGGCTACATTAGTACCCACTGCCCCGCGAGACTCACGTGCAACAGCCAAGAGCCCGCAATCTCGCAAACCCGCAAACCCGTGACTCACTGCCAAGCCCTGAGTCTCTGACACCTCCGCACTGAAATAAGGGAGGCTCGGGCCAGTGCTTCATGTATCAACACACAAAAATGCCTCGAAGAAACGACTCAACGCGGCAGCGACAGATTGAGAGATGGCAGGAGTACCAATCCCGCATACCATATCACGACTTGCCGCGAGGATGCTCAGAAGAGGCGAGGCGGGAAGAGAGGAGGAATTTCAGCGACTCGCTCTTCCTGTATCTCGGGGTCAAGACACAAGAGGATATTGACGAGCAACGCGTGATTATGGATAGAATGAGAGACGATTGGCAGGCAAGAAAGTGGACCAGGACCTACGAAGTCAACTACGCAGAGGTCGACGACCCCCACTCGGAATCGGATCCAGAATTTCCCAATGCTCCTCTTTCGCCTCCCCGATCACCACATCCAGTTGACCAATTGTCCTCGGATAGATTCATAGCAACAAGTCAAGCACTACTTTCGCAAGATGCGGCCCTCTATTCTATATACGGGTTCGACAAATACGAAAATTGGAGAGCCTATATGCAATCCGGTTTACCATGGCCGCCAGTGCCTCCGGCAAATCCTTTTCAAAGCAAAAATGGAAGAACATCTAAGAATATGTCTCGTGGGAAAGTCGGATTTAAGGCAGTAAAACGTGCGATTGGAAAGCAGAACAGGTTTGGCACACAACTTCCTACTAGAGCCCCACTAACGAAATGCCTTAGGATGACGAGGTCCCAAGCCAACTCTGGATCCGTATTTTATGAGCTTACCATGGACGGAAGAGTTAATAAAAAACACATTTCTAACCAAAGTAGGCTTTCACGTTCACGAGATTCAACAGCAAATCGTATCGAAAAGCGTGGACGCGGATACCTTAGAGGATCTACTAAACTTACCCCTCCTTGACAGCTATGAGACCTATTGAGCAATTAAGTCTCTCAGATAACCATTCAAGCCATGAGAAATATCAGGCTGCGATAAAAGTCTCAGCTCGTACGATATCCACAGAAATCCGGCTACACATTCAAAAACTACTCGGAGCGTTTTACCCTATTTGTGAGGGCACTATTTTTTTTTAAAATAGTGGGAATGACCGAGATGTTTTGTTTTTAACTAAAACAACTCAACGTGTTTTTGATATACCCCCTAGTCGCCAGTGGTGACTTCGACGAAGGCCCATGTTTTATATCGGAATGTTGTAACAAAACGAAAGAGTTCAGAAGAATATGTAGGAGTCACCTTGCAGAATACGAATTCATCAGAGCATCTCATGGAATGGAGGTTGAAGGCATCCTGTTATCGAGGAGCTGCAAGAAATATTCTATGTGAAACGGGGCAAGTTAGGACAGAGAAGGGCAAGCATGTAAGGGTGCAATATGTACCGCTCCAACAATCCAAAAGTTGCTCATGAGTAACTACTTGGAATCTAGCTCAAGTTAGTCTGGTACGATGAACTGGAATAGGTTATCAATCAAAGACTGTTTTCTAGAGAAGAGTTCGGGATCTTCAACACTAAGAATTCAAGTGCCTTTTAGCTTACAAATCCTTTTTATCCTCTCATTGATTCCGTTAATGAGCTCAAAGAAACCATTGGCAATTTTAACAGGGTCTATATACCTCAATATGAACGCGGGCAGAGGCGGCAAGAAGCGGGACAACAAAGCTTGGCGAGGCATCTAATTAAGAAGATTGATGAAGTTATACACTTCTTCGTAGACGTAAGATTCACGAATACAAAGCAATGTTTTACCGTCTACTCTTTACCTTCGTTATACTATATGTTTTCACTGCCCTTGGCGATAACCAAGATGAAGACGACCGATCCAGATTGATTGAGTTACACAAGAAGTGGGGCAATGATGTGAGCAGCTACACCCCAATATCTTGACCAATTGAGATTAACAAAGCGAAGTATGCCTTCTCCGGCATATCAACCTATGCCCATCTCCCTCATGCACGCTGCCTGGTGCAGCCAGACGTACGCTTCGACATCGGTATCATCGGCGTTCCCTTTGATACGGCAGTGAGCTATCGAACGGGTATTGCCCCTATCTATCTGTCTATCAGATCGCCAAACCAACTCCCTTTCCTTCTATAACTCCCTTTACTTATGTACTCCAGGTGCCCGCTTCGGCCCCCGGGCGATCCGCTCCGCCTCCGCAAGGCAAAACTCCTTCCGCGGCTTCAACCACCGAGCGGGCCTCAACCCCTACGCCTCATGGGCGCGCCTCCTCGACTGCGGGGACATCCCCGTGTCGCCCTTCGACAACCACCTCGCCCTGATCCAAATGACAGAAGGCTTCCAGGAGTTATTGAAACGGCGGACAGCCGCATCCCTGCCCCTACCCTCGTCCGCCGCCGCCGCAGACACCGACGCTGGACAAACGGTCCTCGACAATGGCCGCGCCGCGCACCCCACGCTGGTTGCGCTCGGCGGAGACCACAGCATCGCGCTGCCGCACCTGCGCGCGCTGCACAAGATCCACGGGCCGCTGGCGATCGTGCATTTCGATGCCCACCTCGACACGTGGGATCCGCGCCCCTCGTACGGCGGTGGGGATACGCCGTTTGGGCCGAGCCCGCAGTCCGAGTTCACGCACGGCAGCATGTTCTGGCTTGCGGCTGGGGAGGGGTTGGTATCTAATTATAGTGTGCACCTCGGGTTGCGGACGCGGCTGTCTGGCACGGATTATGGGGACTATGAGGCGGATTCGAGCCAGGGTTGGAGGAGGTTCGATGTTGATGCTGTGGATGAGTACTCGGGCCCGGTGGGTCTGGCGGAGGAGGTTGTGAGGCATGTTGGGGCTGAGAGGCCGGTTTATGTGAGTGTGGATATCGATGTTCTCGATCCTGGGTTGGCTCCTGGGACTGGCACGCCGGAGCCTGGAGGCTGGACGACAAGGGAATTGATAAGGGTCTTAAGAGGACTAGAAGGATTGAATGTGGTTGGTGCTGATATCGTCGAGGTAGCACCTGCGTATGATGGCAATGGCGAGGAAACTGCCCTAGCGGCAGCGCAAGTTTGCTTCGAGCTTTTGACAAGTTTGGTCAAAAGGAGGGGAACAGTTGTGAATGAGGCACCCTCAGGCACGACTGACGAAAAAGAAGAAGAAAAGAATGCAAAAGATGAACTGTAAGAGATGTTGTGAA
>JANIPN010448926.1:0-162586 GCA_027478595.1 Erythroxylum anguifugum
GTTCCTTCCCCCGCGACAAACACCCCGCCGTGGCTCTCCACACCCGCTGTCTCTCCTCCTCCTGCTCCTCCTCATCTTCCCCTCCCTTCGACTCCTCGTGTCTGCCACTATACAGTTCAACTCCAGAACACCCGCTGCTACTATAACTCCTCTTCATCTAGTATTCAAGATTCGGCCCAAGCCCAGACGACTGACGATCCCGCTATCCAATACTAGTTCCACGCACCACATCATCACCCTCACCTTCTTTATTCTCACATCCCCACCTCTCTTCACTTTCCCTTACCTTCTGCCCCATCTCTCGTGTTCTTCTCAGATTCTCTCTCTTCCCTCTCCAACTATTCTCTCATCCATATCTGGCCCATTGTAATCATGTTTTGATCCTCGACGGCACCAGACTCCACGACAGCGCTGGGTGTACTGTATTCAGTACCTCGCGCTTTCGTGTCTTATAGTGTGGCTCGCAGCCCCACTCATATAAAGGTATGTTCTGAACTGCTCACACGACCCGGTCTCTGCGAAGCATCGAGCTCTTACAACGCGATCAAAATGCTGTGATAGTTCTTTTATACTCGCCGGAATATTAGCAATTGACTGACCACTGTAAATTCCTTTAGTTGTTTTTTGACCACTTGCTGCCCCTGCTTGGGCTGGGCCTTCAAGTCAGATCCCGTTCCTTCGACAGCGGCATTACCGTTGCCCCTAACACTTAGATCATCGAACCAGAAATCTTCAGCTGAATCCTCACCCATATCAGCAATTTCTCTGCCGATATTGCCTCCCTCTTGAGGCGAATCGATACGCTGCCTCGCTCGCAGCCTCTCGTCTTTCCTCTCCGAGCCTTAACTCTCATATAGCTTGCATCGTGGTTCCTGTACCACTGCATGCCCAAAATGTAGGGGACGCATGCTCAAAGACAATAATTCATTTCGCTTCTTCAACAGACCCCTTTCCATCACCAAACTGCGGCTCCATTCTCGCCGGCTGCAGAAACTGATACGGCCTCAACGCTCTGAGTTGAGATAGACAACAAAAAATGGCGACCTTGGTGGCTTCCCCACGCAACTCTCTCCGCACCGTCCGCTCCTCTTCCTCGACTCGGAGTCTGGACGAGACTCGGGCTAAGAAACTTGCCAATCGTCATCTACCCTATTGCCCACCAGGCTCAGCACCTCGTTCGCGCAGCAGAACTCCTGTGACTCCACCCGCATCCCCGCCTGATGCCAGACCGCCAGAGGATCTGACTCTCTCGCTTCTCTACCCTCCAGAGGCTTACACCAGGATTCATTGCGAACCACACATCTATGCTCTCGATGCCTCCCAGCTTTACAAGGCCGTGGGCCATATCAGCACCAACCCTTTGCCAGAGCCGGCCGGTGTCTTCCCTTGGCTTCATGGGCTGCACCCTGACAACCAAATGCAGCTCGCCTTCTTCCTTGCGCGTCGTAGAGCGATGCGCAACGCCCCACAATGCATGCGTGGCATCACTATCCTCAAAGCTGGTGGCGACATGACCACCTCTAAACTTAAGGGTGCAGTCTCGCCTGATGAGGTTCTCGCTCCCGCCACCCAGGAGCATCAGACTTTCTTCGACATGGACCCAAGAGAGGGTTTCTCCGTCAGGAGTTTCCACATTCAAGTCTCGAAGATGGCCCTCATCTCGGACATTGTAGTCTACAAGGACGATAACACACCAGCGAAGGAGCTGCAGGACTTGGCCCTCCGTTGTGCTGCAGCCCAGTTGTGGTACCGAGAGAAGTGCAAGAAGGATGGCTACGACGATTTGCCACAATTCAACACTTTTGTTGTCACATCCCCTTTCAGCAATTTTGAGACCAATCATCCCGATTTCGTTTCTGTCAGCTCTAAAGGGGATACTACTGGGAAAACTATGGATTTCTTTCAGCAAGAGAAGATCGAGATGAGTACTATGTCCAAGCCATCTCAGATTTCGAATAACGTGTGGCTTGGCCCCAGTCCTGAGGCTACCGAAGGCCGCAAGGCCATGTTCTTACACGGCGCCAGCGAGGATTTCGACATGATGCTGGAAGCTAGCGATGCGGCATCTCTCCCCACCCCAGAAACATTGCGAGACTTGGCTCGCAAGTGCGTTGATGAGCCGCAGAAGCTGGATGTCCCTTCGTCGGGAAATATCATGCCTCCCAATTGGAACCACTCCGAGGTTGACGGACTCTTGACAATCCTCTCTTGGATGTATAAGGGAGCAAATCCAGCATTACAGGATTCGGCCGATGACTCCGACGACGACGACAACAGCTCGGATGATGGTTCGGAAGACGGGGCCGCTGCCGATGCCGATGGTGACATTCCCATGGCTAACCTTGCACGTCGCCGACCTCAGCGAGGCTGTCGCTTCTTGATTCACTGCACCGACGGCTATACTGAATCGTCACTTCTTGCTCTGGCATATTTGATGTACGCCGAGTGCCTCACCGCCCATGATGCCTGGCTACGTCTCCACCGCGAGTTGGGCCGCAACTTTTTCGCCTACTCAAGCGACGTCTCATTGCTCTCTAGCATTCAAGCGCGAATCATGCAGGAATCGCCCAAGCGAGAAGGTAGTGGCATACCCTCCACACCGCCTGCCCCTCCACAATGGTTCAAACGCATTGATGGCTCGTTTCCAAGCCGCATTACCCCCTACATGTACTTGGGAAACCTTGGACATGCGAACAACCCAGAACTGCTCGAGCTTTTGGGTGTTCGTCGGGTGCTTAGCGTTGGTGAGCCGATTAGTTGGGCACAGAAGAGAAAAGAGTCTTGGGGCCCCGACAATCTTCTCTTCGTCGACGGAGTGCAGGACAATGGGGTCGACTCTTTGACCGGGGAGCTTGACCGCTGCTTGTCATTCCTTGAGGAAGGCAAGCGGAAGGGCTTTTCAACCCTCGTCCATTGTCGTGTTGGAGTATCGCGATCTGCGACCATCTGCATCGCTGAGGTCATGTCTAACATGAACATGTCTTTTCCAAGGGCGTACTGCTATGTGAGGGCACGCCGATTGAACGTCATCATACAGCCGCACTTGCGCTTCACCTATGAGCTGCTCAAGTGGGAGGAAGAAATGCAGCTACGTCGCGGTGATGATATAAAGCGTGAGCTTGAGTGGGCTGAAATTGCAAGAGAAATCGCTGCCATGAACCGTCCCTACACCCGGTGTGGATGAAGGGTTAAGACTGGGACTTCTGCGCGAACGATGATTCCAAGTTGCACTGAGCTTCACCTAGTTCGCCGGAGCCTTAAAGGGGGTCTAGATTGTATTTCTAGACTAACACAGGCGCAAGCCTGAGAAATTTTCCTTCGGCATACTTGTCATCTCGGCAATGGCGTTTGAGCTCCACTCCTTTTTTCTTCCTTATTTTTTTGTTTTTCTTCCATAACTGTTCGCAGCCTGCCATTTTTGTCCATCTCATGCTTTTACGGATTATTGATTACGAGTTTGATGTTTTTATTTATGATTATGAGAATGAGTGTTTTTTTGGTATTGTTTCAGCTTTGTTCAAGGGCTGCGGACGGAGCAACGACTGCGTCTCGTCTTGGGCCACAATGAGAATCAATATCTTGGTGCTTGGAGCGTCCTTCTCTTTCGATATTGAAGAAGGTATAGGACGCAAACATGAAGCGCAGGCACTAATTCTCCGATTCGCCGACAAGCAATCACAAGTCTTGGTCACGGCACTCGAGAGAAAATTCAGGAAATGGTGGCATGGGTTTATGACGGAGTAGTCTTGGGCTCAACTGGGTACTTTTAGCTGAGCGTTCTGGGTGTATATCGAGGTTTTGGCTCCTCGCTCCGCACAGAAACGGCGAGCAGTTTGGGCGAAACATGGAATCTAAATTCATGACTACCTGTCTGCTTTGATTTGGCTGGGATCTCCGAAATTCTTTTTCCGTTGGGCACTCTCTACAATATTCTGAATTAAGAGGATTTTCGGCTTGAATTTAATACGTATGCATTTGCTATCTCATACTCACGTTCCAAGTGTGCATGGATAATACGAATTCGTAAGCCTAGTTTGGCATTGTGTAGATCATTCGAACCAGTGTAGAGTACATGGCCAGAGTATTCCAGTCTATCCCATATATTCAAGCATTTACAATCGTGGTGAGCAAAACCCTCCGATATCATTTTTACACAGACACAGAAGGGAAAGGGAACAAGATGCTTGAACTACGGTTAATATTCAGTCAGGTGCAGCTTCTTACCGACAGCCCTCCTCCGCTGTGCTGCCGCGTTCTTGATGTCCACTATGCTCTCAGCGTCGGCCGCCGTCTTCTTCAGCGCCTGCATCAGCATGCCTGCGTCGAAGAAGCCATAGCCGCCCATCTCATCATCATCTTCGGCAGCGGGCTCGTTGACTTGCGCTTTCGCCTGCGCACCGCCGGTAGCACTGCCTGCGCCGCCTTGCCCGTTTGCTGCGGATGCGATCGCCCGTCCCTTGCTCTTCACGCGGCCGCTCTTGGCCTGCTGGTCGTCCTCGATCTCGCGGGCTCGCGACGCCTTATGGCTTGCCTTGCGGTGGTGGGTGGCGCGTAGCACACGCCGAATCTCCAACAGGTAGCTTTCGATGGCGTCAACGAAGCGCTTCGTCTGCCGATGCTTGGAGCTGGCGCAGATGGCGATTCGATCATCTTTGATGATGTAACCGATACCAAAGCCGTCACCTGAGGTCGGGCCGAAGCCAAACTGGCGCAGCGCAGGGTTGCCGCAGTTGGATGTTGACAAGATGGTCGTATTTATTTTGTCCCAGCCCGAATCGGCAAAGATGGAAGGCATCATCGCGGCCTGATTAGCGACCTGCTGCCTGCGTGATGGAGACGCTGATGATTCGGAATGCTCGCCGGAATGCGGTGATGAGCTGCCACCGTTTCGATGAGTGTTGTTTGCTGGGGTGGCAACATTGGTGTTGTGCCCACCACTCTCAGGGCTTGCTTCAGCAGTACTCGTCGAGCTGATGGACAGAGAGCTGTTGTCGAGGCCACGCTGCCACAGACAGTACAACGCGTAAAGATGCCGATCCGAACCCAAGCCCTTGGCACACTCTTTCGTATTCGCTGTGTGCTTGGAAGCAGCCTTGCGTAGCGCTTCGACCTTGGCTTGGTTTGGGTTGTCGCCCCAGAATGTGCGCACAAAGTCAACGCTCTCGTTTGTCACGCTGCGAATAGCTTCTGTACGGCCATGCAAGAACGCTTTGGTCATGGCTGGCTCGTAAGTGCACTCAACGCGACCATACATGCCGTAGTAGGCAGCCTGAAAAGCCATCTGCACAAAAGCATCCGGAGAGAAGCCCATGGAAGTGATAAAGTTCTTGCCATAGGCCTCAAAGTCCAACGTGCGGAATTCGTTCTGCTCAAGAAGGTCTGCAAGACGCGTCTCGGCGAAGCGAACGGCAATACTGAGCTCAGGGGTCATGTCCCACTCAAGCTTATGCGGCGTTGTACTCACGTCTCCAAAGCTCTCCGGGTCTCGTTTCGACGGATCTGGGCTGACAGAGGTCCACATGGAGGGAGCCTGGCCATTGATCGACTTGGCGTACTTGAGAATAGTATCTGTGTAAACGTCGCTTGCGAAGCGAAGCACCGTATGACCGTCGACACCAGTGTGTTCGAAATTGATTCCTGCGCTACCATTCTTGCAGACAATGATCTGCAGCTTATCGTACCAGCGATTGGTGCAGGTGCCAATCTGGACACCCTTGACAACATCGCTTGTGCCGCAAAGCATGTTCTGACACAAATCGGACGAGCTTGCGGGTTCGGTATCGTCAAGGCAAACAATGAAAAGCGCGGAGTCCACTGTGTGGAGGCAGTTTGCATTGTTCGAATCCTCCTCGCGAGTTAGAACGTCCCTCAAACCGGACCAGATCTTGCGGTTCTCTGTGCTCAAAACGCCAAGAGCGCCTTTTGCGGCTTCTTGCATAGGAGTTTCAGCCGCGTCTTCAATGATCGATTGTAGATTGACTGCCAAGTCCTTTTCGGTCATAATGAGATCGTGATTATCGTCCAGTACATCGAACCAATAGAATTGGCCTCTGCAAAGTACGACCACATGTCTGGCGCCCTCGTCTTGACCGATCTGGCAGCCGGCCTCGGTTGGCACGCGTGCGGTGCCGAAGAGCCTTGAATACTGGTACATATCGAGGGGACTTCCTCTCATGGTATCTGGCTGCAGCTCCTCCTTCCTCACTGCTCTCACGAAAGACAGTGATGAGATTATCAGCGAGGCGGCTCGCGTGACTTGGTCGTTCCTGGCCGGGGTCGGATCATCTTCGAGGAGAAAAAAGGGATTGAGGTTGAGCACAACGGGGTTGTCATAGTTCAAGTAGGAATCGTACCCTGTAGCAGCAGCAGGTTAGTTCAGATTCGAAGTGATAGGGACCAGTCTTCTCAAGTGCGTCGCTGGACTCACAAAATTGCTCAATGTAGCTGGTACGGCTTGAAGCGTAGTTCTTCAACCTCTCCTGCAACTCCGGGCCGTCTGAATCGAGAAACTCATGGACGCAAGCAACCGTCTCCTGGTGCTCACGTGAGGTCTGAAGGGGCCTCAGTGACTCGATGTACTTGTCGACAGTCGGCTTTAGTTCTGGAATAGGTAGCTTCGGGAGCTTGTCCTGGGCAGCGAATGTGACGCCCGCCTCCTTAGCTGCTTTCTCGCCGGTACCGGCTGGCGAGTGGACTCCGTTGGAGGCTGGCTTGCCATTGGCCCCGCCGTTACTAGACTGTGATGTCACCGGCTCGCCTGCCATCCTCAGCCGTTGTAAGGTGGAAGTTCGGGCTGGAGAAATCAAGCGAAAAGATGAACGATGCGGATAAGGAACGCCAATATCTCAAGGCGCAGGTTCAGGTTTCCAAACTCAACAATATAGTGCGCAGACAACGGTTGCCACCGACAGAAGACGCAGGGCGCTCCTGTAAAAGTAATGACAGTCGATATGACAGTACACCGGCATTCGAGGAGCAGGAGGCGTTAGCAGCTCATGGACATTGATAGCGATATGGGAGCTTTGGGCAGTTAGATGCTCGGCGTGTTGTCAGGAGCGTGAAGGAACCTTCGAAGAGGCGAAGGTATCGATCCGACAGATAATCGAAAACGCAAGGGGCAACATGCTAGCGCAAGAACTGGTGAGTGGCCGCATCTTTAAGAGCGTCTGCCTTGACTGCGTGTATCAGTTAGGCACATGAACCTGTGACCGGGCGAGCGGGTGGGTGGATCATTACATGGCGGAGATGGTAGCCAGAAGCAGTGAGCGATTGCGGAACCAGGTCAGATTTTGTTCAACTCGCAGTAGGAACGTGTGACTGTGACTGGGGCGTGGGCCTTTCCGCTGATGACAGCATCGCTTACATCCGCTGTACATATCAAAGTGCGGGCATTTGGACCATGGATGCTCGGCAGCTGTCAAATCATGAGAGGAATGGGAGCGTCCAGAAGGTGGGGAGAAGAAAGGGAGCTCAAGGAGAGAAAGGTTCCGAAACAGAAGCCGGTGGCGGCCCATGGCTGTCACCCCTTGCGCCTTCCAATCGAATCAAACGACGGGAGAGACGAACTGAGAGAAGGCGCCACACACCGGCAGTTTCTTGTGCACGAGACGACGGGCTCGAAACTCTGGGCAGCGACTTGATTCAGTGCTGGAAACCCACTTCTGTGGCAATATATCGTACGCCACGCTGATAAGCATGAGTGGCAGATCCTAGCAAGCAAGACGCAGAAGCCCAGCAGCTGAGTAGCATTTGATAATTAAGACAAGTTACTGCCGCACGCCCAGGAGCTTGTCAAAGTTCCAAGACATTCTGATGCAACGCTATCTGCTGCAGCAGAAGAGCTCATGGTCAGGCCACCATAGCATCAGTTCAATTGCTATAGTTGAGGCGGAGCACGCGGTGATCTTAATCAGTGCTGCGATATCGCTCGTGTACAGACTGATATTTTGTACTATAAGCAGTCAGCGTCTCGGGAGTCGCAATTTTCTTTGCAAACCTTCTTTGACTTCGGTAGCAGCCGCGTCTAATGTTCTGCGGCTCACAGGCGCGTCTCGATGACATAGCTGGGGGAGAGGAGAGGAAGAGCGGAAGAGCAGAAGAGAAGCAGGTCTCGGCCCCACGTGGGGTAGGCCGGTGCTTCATTCCGCTCCTTGTTCTGGAATGAGCGAGGAGCACTGGCAAAAGCCAACGTGCTGCAATCAGGGCTTCTGTAGTAGTAGTCTGCTCCAGGAAGAATTGGTTACGAAGACTGCACCGGTATCGGTAATGGCATTTCGACTGTGTTGTTGAGCCTAGTTTGGCAACTGATACGAGCTGCCAATAATGAAAAATTGCAATCGCGATGTGACTACCTAGGCAGGCTGCAAGCCTCGCTGGACGACCGACAACTTGCCAGGCTGAGAGAATGCTCTCGACCGGTTGATTATCTTGCAAAGATAAGTCCTTAGAGCAGATTCTCATGAGATTGATCACTTGTGGGCTGTTCACAGGAGCTAGTGATGAACAAGGTCAATTTTTCTCAGAAAGACTGCCGTACGTAGAATATCCTCTTTGCGGGCAAGCATAACCACGTGCGAAATAGAGACGGGACATGTTTGGCAATCAATGTACAGTTGAACTCTAATTCCAACTAACTGTATGCACGCACTTGATCATCTCTGTCTTTACCCTAGCAGCCGTTTGTCTACAAGCTTGACGCTTGCTCTGCCTATCATACATGCTCCACCTTCTGCCATCAACCGGAAGGTGATTTGCTGTTGCTGATATCTTTTCCGTGCATTTGCCTCGTTACATATGCGCCGCCGCACGGCATTTTGAAAGCCGTTCCTTATTTTACATCAAGACCCATAGAACTTTCAGCGAGAAATTCACCGGAGCTTGCAAATGCCTTCCCATACCGCCTGCCTGCCTGACCTTGGACCGGATGCTCCACGCCTATGCTCCATGAAATGCCGCCAGAGCCTCGTATGCTTCGATAATTTTTGAGTTGTTGGGTTTTGTGGAGAAAATCGTCACACGATTTCTCCTTGAGCTGCCGTCATCCACACGTGGACAGGTGCAGCTCTAGTTGAAAAAAAGAAAGGGGAAAGAAAAGGGTTCCAACCCCTTATGAAAGAAGAATTCCCTTCTTCCTGTCCAAGTCGTGGTTGGCTGCACGAATAGAGGATTCCACAGCGGTAATGCGAGCTCGTAGTTGGGACATGGACAAGACTTCGGCAGGGAAGGGTTTGGGCTTGAGACGCGGCCCATTTCCTCGACCTCTCATGGTCTCAGGCTCCTAAGACTGAGCAGGTGCGGCAGCAGGAGCATCACCACTTGGTTGTCCTGCGCCGCCACCGCCTCCTCCTCCTCCTCCTCCTCCTCCTCCGCCGGCACGAGGACCACGGTACCCACCGCGGCCACGGCCACGGCCACGATACTCGCCATCACCACGGAAACCGCTACCACGACCACGTCCACGGAATCCATCACCGCCGCCACCACCGCCACGGCCTCCGCGTCCGCCACGGCCACGGCCACGGCCGCCACGGCCATGTTTGACTTCGCTAAAGCCATCGTTGGGCGGCTGTGCAATTGCAGTATCAACCGGCACGTCTTCAGCCCATGACTCTTGATTGGTGATGGCAGCTGGGGTGGCTTTGAGACCAGTGTCTGTCTCATTAGGGTCGCGAACCTCGATCCAGGTATCGCTCGTACCAGAGATGGTCAGGTCTTGTGGGCTGGTCAACGAGATGGCTGCAGCGTTGGCAGCATCGGCATCCACCATAGCTGAATCTGGAACAACCTTGAGACCCTCGACGCCAGAACTGCCACGGATCTCTTGCTCGATCTCGGTGAGACCGGCATGGACAACGGTAGGGTCGCTCTGGACAGCCTTATCGCCAGCGGACGGCTCAGTCGGTTCACTGAAGTCATCCGGGTCTTCGGCGATCTGGGCACGAACGATGTCGTGAATCTGCTTGACTGCAAGCTTGTCAGCAACTCAGTTCTCTCAATCTCACTCACACCGTGTACGTGTCCATGTGCAACGTTGAGGGTGAACCTACAGGTGAAACCGGATGCCTCGCCATCGACGGTGTTGACCATGTCGGGATCGCCTCTGATCAGCTTCTCCATAGCCTCCACAGCGGTTGCGTCGCCTCCATAAAGCTGGAGCAGCACACCCTCAAAGGCGTCATTCTCCGGCATCTTCTCCTCAGACTGTCGCCTCGCGGCTGCGGTACGGAGGAAACGGCTCAGCATCAGCAACCTGCCCTTGAAGTCAGCCTCGAGGCCAGCTGTTGCGCGACGGGCCTCGTCATCTTTGGCCTTGAGCACCTCGGCGTGCTCTTTCCCCAGCGTCTCCCTCTCATTCTCGGCGCGCTGCACAGCACGCTTCTCGCTCTCCTCCTCAAACTTGCGGTAGTGCTCCAACTGCTCCTCAGTCTGCTTGAGCTGCGCCTCCACCACAGGCTTGTTCTCCAGCTGCTTCTTCTGGTCGGCGTTGATCTTGCGATCGGCCAGGAGATCGTCAAGAGACTTGCCCTGGTTCTCTGCTAGGATTGACGACGCCTTCTCCGTATTTGCCAGCTTCTTGCGCAGGTTGCGCACGCTCTTGTGGAGCTCCTTCACGTACGGGCTTTCGCTGTCGGCGTTGCCATTGATGCTGGGCTCGGCACCGTTGACAGATGGCTCAGACTTGGGAACGACGATATTGGCCGCGGATTCGCCTCCCTTGTTCTTCTTGCGCTTCGAGGTCTTGCTCTCCGCAGTGGGAGGGTTGGCTGCGAGACCAGACATGTTTGTATTTATTTCCTGATTGGTTGGACTGTTCAGTAGTTGCAAAAGTGCGTGCGTGTGTGCGTGTGCGTGGCGTCCTTGATTCGAGTCACACGAGCCTCAAGAGCCTCAAGGGATGGATGACACGAGCTTTGTACCGATCGTTTGCTGTTGACAAGCTTCAATCACAAAAACCTATTGGAGGGTCAGCAGTGAGAAGATCGCAGGACCCAAAAATTCTTAAGAACCCCACTGTGAGATAGGTTTGAGAGGAGCAGATCACACGCACGGTTTGAAGCTGGTGTTGCAGGTTGTTGTGTTGTTTGTGTGAGTTTGAACGCGGCTGTCACCTCTGTGTGGGAAGGTGGAGAAGCTCACAGTCCGTCAGAGAAGCCTGGCGCGGAAGTAGGAGGTCAAGCTCCGAAGCTGCTGCGTCACCGAAATCGCTACTGCTACGGCTGATTCTTGTGTGGAGCAGTCACAACTACGGTTGGCAGAGGCTGAATTTCTTGCGTCCATAACATCCACTTTTGCAGCACAAACGAGCCATGAGCGCGCGCGCGAGAGAGAGAGAGAGACTACACTCAAGAAAATAAAGCGATTGTGTTGTCACTCGTGGTGATAAGCTTTCAATCTGAAGATCAGTCAATACGAGCATCTTCAATTGGGCCCAAGAGGTGGCATTCAGTTTACGCATGAGCCAGTAATACTTGGAGCAAGCCAATCCTTCCTTCCACAATCTCATAGCTGTTCTGCCGTACCAGGCAAGACGTGGCACTTAAACTTTCACTTGTCAGGCTGGAGTGCTGCTTGCCGTCACTAATGTTGTCTCACCATATGAATGTTCACTAATTTTGCTGTACCCTCGCATGGTGCTTCATGGTTCCTCTGTTTAGGCAAGGTCTCATCACGCTTCACACTACTCGCTGGCAACTGTCCCGGCGATTCTTTGCAATTTTGGCAAGTGACAGTCACACAATCCCTAAGCTGAACGCCGCTATCTTCTTACATGAAATGAGTTCAAAGTTCGGTGTGCTTTTGATTGGCCTGCCAAACCCACTAGCGCCCGTAACCCGTTCGATTCGTACGCACTGAACGTGCCCATCCAGACTATCTGTTCCTGTAATCCGTCCCCGCAGGCGACTCGTAATTGATACCTGGGTGTGTGCTGTAGCTTCTACCCGTTCTGTTGCCCATACCATCCGTCGGTCGCATGGTCAGGCACACCAAGAAACAGAGGAGCGCAAGTGTCACTGAGTTCAAGCTGCTGATAGATCTGCAACACCAGCAATTAATTGGAATGCTAGAGATTCAATACCCAAAACATCCACAATATTGTCGCTCTAAAGATGCTTGGTTCAGAGCAGGCTGCTGGACCCAGAGTTAGAGCTTGGGAGCTTGGGAGCTTGGGAGCTTAGCGGTATCATTTCTGTGCCACGCTCTCTTTATTGTCTACTGTAAACCACGCGCTTCTTAACTCCGCCTTCACCTCTTGACATTTCACAACGCTCTCGTCTCTACCTTATCGCCTGATCTTTGATCTCTCTTGTTGCGTGCACAAAGGTCGACTCTGCTGCTGTTTTCCTCGGTTGTGTCACAGTTCTCACCCGACTAGATCTTCAGCTTGCTGGGCACTGGGACAAGTATCGAAACCTTGCCACTTGGGGGAAAAAAATTCCCGAGTCGCGACTTTGACACACGGCAGCCCGTTCGCGCGCTGTCATCTGAGCAGCCACTGTAGCAATAGGTACCTGGGTAGCTAGTAGCCTCTTAGGTTGCATGATCAACTATGAGGGGCGAAGACGAGCTCGATGCCCAGGACAGGCGTCTGTCGTCAGTTCAAGATGGCTTTAGGGACAACCAACGGAAGATTGAGGTATGGAAAAAGGCCCAGCCTGATAGCAGCAAGTCCTTGTGAAGAAGATGCCGTTCACGCTACAACCCTCTGCTCAGACTAGGAGAAGCTTTACTGCCTCACAAATCAGCTCGATACTCTTTTTGCTATCGTCCGTTAGTGCTGACCACTCATCTGCAGCGTGTTCTCGAAGATTATGCCTCTCTCCTCGAAGATTACCGTCTCGTCAAGAGTGATCTCGAAGAAGAGAGGTCGAATCGTGAGCGATACAAGCGTATGGCTAGGGGCCAAGAACGCAACCCATTCATCTTGATGCTCGTCGACGGCAACGAGTACATTTTCTCCGACGCGCTGATACAAGCCGAGTCTGACGGTGGCCGCGAAGCTGCCGTGGTCCTTGAAAACACTGTAAGGCAGTCGCTACCACCCAGTGAGCGCGAGATGCAGCTCGTCGTTCGCGTCTTTGCCGACGTGTCATCAATCTCAAAGGCTCTCAGCAGGTCAGGGCTAGTCAAACAGCATTCTCGGTCACTTGCTGATTTCACCGCTGCCTTTTCGGGAGCCAAGGAGCACTTTGACTTCATCGACGCCGGTGCTGGAGACGCCACACGCCGCAAGATGCGTGAGAATCTCCGCCTTCTCGCGGATAACACGCAATGCAAGAGAGTTATCTTTGCTGGCTGCCATGAGCTCAGGTATCTTGACGCCTTGAGCACCTTCCGCAAGAGATCCGATAAGCTCCTGCTCATCAAATCCGTCAACTGGGCTCCGCCCTTTGAGAAGCTGGGCTCGCCGATCCTGCGATATGCTCGCGTTTTTCGTGAGGCTCCCCTTCCTGTCCACCCTCCTCCGACCCAGAGGCCTTCAGCCCGGCCGAGCGCTCCCCCCTCATACGCTCAGACAGCCGAACGAAGCCCCTCGTACGCTATGAGAGCTGCACGGAGTCCTTCGCCATGGGGAGGCGGATCAGACCGAACAGCAACCCGCAGGATCCGGCATCATAATCGTCGTAACCAAGAAGATGAAATTGAGAGAAATGACGAGCTCTCCGAAAGAAATTTGCGGCGGCGTGATGAGATGCAGGCCAGGCCGGAAGAGTCGTTCCGTGCATTTGAACTGACACGTCCAGTTGACAACTTCGGCAACGCCCGCCCTGTAAATCGCTCCGAAAGCCCTGACGATCTCAGACTCAACGTGCATGCTAGGCAGCTGCCCAATCCCAGGCCAGGAGCTGAGCGTATGATCCCGCTAAATGCTGACGGTGAGCGCATAGACACCCTGCTTGATCGTCCTGCCCCCCTCGACTGGGAGCGATTCAAGCGGAAAGCGACCGCCACCAAAGTCTGCAATGACTACCACCTGAACGATGATGGCTGCACTCGGCCCAACTGCCCCTTCAACCACCGCCCAATCACCGAGGAAGAGAGGCTGATACTCCGACATCTCGCTAGGGAGCTTCCTTGCCCACGCAAAGGTGCATGTAGATGGGGCGACTGTTATCATGGCCACGTATGCGTCAGAGACGCTTGTGCAGGCTATGGCAAAGGATGTAGGCTCAAGAAGTGCATGCACGGTATCAGTCTGACTGTAATGGAATGGGTCGAACCAGTACCTTACGTCCCTAAACGTGCTGACAGCCGCGCCATGTCACGGGTCGAAGATACCCAGAGTCCCCGTGGCATCGAAGCCGCAAGACCCTTCCATGAGTCGTCGGCTCCTCGACACGCCCGCCAGTCAAAGCCTGAGAGTGAGTTCAGCTTTGAAGGCCCTCGACGTAGTGAAATCCAACTTCATCGAGGATCAGAGGTCGCCCTTGCCACCAGCGAAGAACATAATTTCAGCTCTCACGTGAGCAACAACGAGGCTGAAATGGAAAGATTCACGAGTGCAGCACCATCTCACCCAATGGGTCACGAGAGTGTCGACATGGACGACGTGCAGAGTGAAAAGTTGATATCCGACTTCAGCCCTGAACAGAGCTTGCGGCAGCCTTCCCCGCCGGGTCTGCCCAGAAAACCTGAGCAAAAGCATGTGGCATCTGATCATCCAGAAGAGCCTGTTGGCCAGCTCGCCGCTGCGAAGGAAAGCTCGCAGACCGCCTCCAAGGATGATGAACCTGTACCGAGCGTCAAAGGAGAGATCGCAGCTGTACAAGGAAGCATACATGGAAGCGAACGACGTAGTGTAAGTCTGGGCACCAAGTCCGGAAGCATCAAGCACGCTCCACGAAATCACAGCGATCTCGAAGCTGGTGAAAATGGAAGCAAATCGGCTTCGCAGAGCAAGGCTGCTGTCTCTCGGCATCAAGAAGAGCAAACTCCTGCGCCAAGCTCAAGACTGAGTGTGCCTGAGCCAGCAAAGCCTGTGCAGGCGAAATCACGATCTGAGCCTGACTTTGACTCTGATCACCACAGCATTCCAGCCAGCGAGAATCACAAAGCCGGACGACAGCCAGGGCGATCCGAAACGCCGATAATGACGGCTGCGGACATCTGGGGTCCTGAGACGACAAGGGAAGAGCAGATTGAAGAAGAAGAAGAGCTCGGTATCGAACAGCGAGAGCTTCTGAATATTTCAGACAGCGATTTTGCAGAAAGCTACCCCCAAGATCACCGCAACAACACCACCAATCAGTTTCAACATAACCAACCACGCAAAGCATCTCAGCCATCTTTCCCGGAAACGCATCAGAGTCAACCGACGCAATCAATCATGACTGGCCAGCAGCGTTCAAACGACGCGAGAAACTTCAAATCTCAGGGCTGGGGTGACCGTGCCGATGGCGCAGCTTTCAATGCTGGATGGACTGACAACACTGCGGCGAGCGATTGGAATGATCCAATGCCAAATTTTTCTCAGCAACAGCAGCAGCCTCAGAGGTCTCAGAATTCTTGGCAGCCGCAGCAGCAGGCCCCTCAGCAT
The DNA here is from genome assembly GCA_027478595.1 of Erythroxylum anguifugum. NCBI lineage: Eukaryota > Viridiplantae > Streptophyta > Magnoliopsida > Malpighiales > Erythroxylaceae > Erythroxylum > Erythroxylum anguifugum. Next base: position 15,536 of record JANIPN010448926.1, read on the forward strand.
CAGTACCAGCAACAGCAGCAGAAACGCCAGGTGAATCCTCCTCGCCCATCCCACAGCCACAAGATCAGCAACGGCGGCTGGGAGATCGGTAGCAACGACGGTGGTGACGGCTACGATGAAGGCTCTTACGAGAACAACGGTGGAAACAACTACAACAACACCGCTGCATGGGGCGGCAAGGGCTACCAGCAGCCCTACCACAGCGGCCGCGAACTTTATCGTAACGAGTACAGAAGCGTTCCCGGCTCTGAGGGAATGGGCTATGATGGCGCAAGAGGCGGCCGTGGTGGTAGAGGTCGCGGACAGAGAGGCGGAGGAAACAACGGTCCCCGCATATACTAATTGTATGACTAAAGGGTCGTGAATACTGCTCGAACTCGACAACGAGTCGAGTCTCGTCACTTTCACCAAAACTCGCTTTGAATGTGCTGCACTTGCCTGATTGGCAAGGCACTGATGGACAAGGAAGAGAGGGAAGCTCGGTCCAGGGCTAATCACACTGGAACTGGATGATGACACAAGGTTGTACTTCATTACGAATGATTCATCACACAAGCCTACGAAGCCAGTAGTACATAGCTTGATCTCGCTCCAATACCACGATTCCACTCCTTTTCCAAGTCCTCGTGAACAGCAAGATCAGAATCAGACAGAGAGAGAAAATGTATCAATCGGCACAAGAAGAACAAACGGAAGATTCTACCTGTTGAATTCTCAAAGTGAAATAAACCGCAGAGACTAGTCAGCGAGCAAGCTTGGAAGCTAGATGCATTATTTGCTCCTAGTCAAGGTAAATAGCCTTCAAATCTGTGCAATTCTTGCCCCCACCATGATAACTGCAGTTTTTGCCAACGTAGCGTTTTATTTTGGGCATTTCGCGACGAGTTGGGCTGCGTGTCCTGAAATATCCATGTCTGTTCACATTCAACGTGGACCAAGTCGACTACGAGTAGGCGGGCAAGCATTCCGCCACGCTGCCCTAATTCCTACGATCACGTAATTGATATGATCTCATCTCACGATTTCCAAGCTACTCAGCTCGATCAGGTGGGACACGCTGGGAGCCTTCGAGTACTGGCAATTTTGAAGAGGACTCTGACAAGAAAACGAACAGAAAAGTTTCGATAAATTTCTCTCTTCAATAACAGAATCATAATGTTCGAGAGGGGCCCTTGTCCTCCTATCTTCGACCCGTAATTTCCTGTCACGTTTCTCTTGCTACGTCCGTTCCCTTGGACATGCATGAGGAGGGCCCCCCAAAAGAAGTGAAGTAATAAAAAGAATGAATATGAAGCGGAAGAAAAAGTAGTAGTGTTGTGTGATCCTGGGCTGCCAGTACACTCTGATGCTCGTCGCTTCGCTTCATTTATCTCGTACACCAGTCGTCTCGTTGCAAGTGCGCCACCCACTGTCAGCGCCGTGCTTCCCACATCTACCTCACTTGCAGCAGTCGATTCGTCACATGCACAAGCCCACTGCACTCGCCCTCAAGTCGGCTGTGGCCACACTCTGCCAGCGACCTTGGGGAGCGGGAAGAGTTCTGTGCATCGGCTTCGATGTTTGCATTTTGCGTCCATGTTGTCGCCGCACCCTCTTCTCAGATACAGTCCCACTCCGAACACGAGTTTTGAAGCAGCATTCATTTACAAAGCATTACGCGTCTCCTCCCTCAGTTCATGTAGGAGTTTGTCCTCATCATCGGCAGCATCTCTGCTCCTCCGTCCAGGCCCCCAAGCGTCTCCTTGAGCGGACTATTATCAACGTGCCTGTTCGAGCTGCCCATGTCCATGCTGTTGTTAACAATTGATGATGGGTTGATCGTCTGTGTCTTTTCATTGTCGACTGTAAAGTGGACTGGTGGCATGCGTCCCTGTGGTGGTGGTGGTATGTATGACCCTGTAGCCGGATCTTCGATGCTGGGTATGCTTGGGCTGCCGCCTCCGACTGCATCTGCCGGTAGCGGCTCCTTCAGTATCGGGTATGAGGTGGCGGCCGCCGATTCGAGGTCCTTCATACTTTTGTTGTATCTCGACGACCTGGTTCCCATAGGATACTGCGCCGACGCTTGCTGCAACTGCCTGGAAAAATCGTCGGCCGAGATGAACATGCCATGTGACACTCGCTGATTAAGAGTTCGAGTTGGTCGCGGATAATGGAGGTCACCCAGTGTGGCGGTATTAAAATCGAGAAACCCGGCCGCGTTCATAGTAGTGGGGACCATCGACGGCTCAGAATTGGTGTTGGCATTATTGTTACCACTGAGTGTCTGCAGACCAGTGACACCGCTCCCAACAGCGTCGGCACCCGCGCTTGATGGCAACGGATGGGCATGTGCGTTGAAGTCGGGGAACGGTGATGCACGGTCGGAAAACACTCCAGAGGATCCTGGCCGGCCAAGTTCACCCAACATACCCTCTGGCAACATCTCAATGGGACTCATTGCTCCGCCGGTGAGACGTTGCTGACGCGAGATGCTCTCGCTCATCCTCCGTTCAGCTTCTCGCGCTTTGGCAACAGCCTTGTCAGTGCTGACTGTACGCGCATGACCTCTGACAGCGTGGAGCTGGCTTGGGGATGCTTTTTGTAGGAAGTCTTGCATCAAGCTTGTGCTGCGCGATCTGGTCTTGGGTGTGGTCGATGGGAGCAGCGTGAAATCGGTGACAAAGGCAGCATCTGTGTAGCCACCACCAGATGAATAGGGAGAATGGTAAACATGCGGCCGTTGGGAAGCAGTCTCGTAGATGAAAGGCCATTTGGTCAAGGTCTTCAGAGAGTCACTCCGAGATCGTAATCCGCCGCTGGAGTCCGAGGTCGATGGGGGAGTGAGAAGATTAGGTTTCGATGATGATGATGTTGGCTGCGCGGATGGAGACCTGCTGAAGACGGGCCGATGGGGTGGAGATATCTTGTCGTTGGCAGAGACACTAAGCTGCGACGAGGATCCAAGAGACTGGAGTCCTGGCGGCCCTGTGGGGCGAGCAGCTGACGCTGCGGCCAACGACATGTGCTGATAGGACTCATGAGACTTTCTGAAAAGGTCAATTCCTGGCGCGGGCTGTGAAGGTCTGCGGGCTGCCTCGAAGGAGGCCTGCAAGGTCCGGGCGGCGTTGCTGTTGCTCATGGGCCGCTGCGGAGGGTCCTTGAAGGTGTTGGCAAGTGCCATGGGATCAAACTTGAAACCTGACGCCGATTGGTGGAGGAAGACTTGCTGGTTGCGGAGCGCATCCGTGTCCACCGAGCCGCCAGCCACAAATGCTGACCGCTGAGCAGGTGCGGATTGAGGGGCGACGGGGAGATTGGAGGAGAATGGATTGGTGCCGTTATTAGTATTGTTATTCCTCGGCAATTGAATGTTTTGGTTGTGTCGTACGGCATTGACGGCGTTGATGTTGACGCCGGTTGGGTATGCGCTGATGTGGGCAGGTCGAGGAGCTGGTTGCCGGTTGATTGGCGGTTTCACAGTGTCAAGAAAATTTGATGCAGGATCATGATTTGGCAGGGCGGGATCGCTGGTGTACTGTGCTTTGGCTTCAGTTGACGTTGTACCAAGGTAGATCCATGTCGACTTAGGCTTTGAGAGGTCAGCCTTGGATGTCGTGGCGTCCGGGTTCCGCTCAAGTTTGACAGAGAGAAAGCTCTCTTGTGGACCCCACTTCAACTTGCTATCTGGCAGGAACAGATCGTCAGGCTTCGGCTTGTCGATATCGGCCGGATCCTCGTTTGTCTTTGCGGATGTAAAGAGTTCCTTAGGCAACGGCTTCGCATCTGGCGATGGCCTCGGTCGCTTTGACTTGGCAGGGTCGAGCACCTGGAGCCATGTGTAGGATACCTCGACCTTATCCCTTTTCGGGTATGTGTCCAGGAGGAGAGACTCCTCGCTCACCCAATTCTCCAGAACGTAGCCGCCGAAAACATCGCCATAGTGATATCGAGCCTGTACCAAATCTCCTCTTCTGAGACCAGTGGCATACTTCTTGATAAGAGCGCTTGCCTGCAGGGAAGTGACGTGCTCCTTGAGCTCGTCAAACTTGGGCTTTTTGGCCTCCCTATGAAATTTGCAGCGAAAATCATGGCCTTCTTCAACGTACTCTGTGCCATCTTCCATGAAGACGGGGACAGGCCCAGTGTCGATCTGGACGCCAGCAGCAGTGGCGCATGTCGCATGGTAAGCTCGAGTACATTTTTTCTCGGCACACTGGAAGACCGAGCCTCTCTTGCTACGGCAGAACTGGCATTTGAGGCTGAGACGGGCTTTGTCAATTTCACTGACGCCAAACACCGTCTCGATACCGCCAACGTCAATGATGCGTGTCTCAGGCGTATAAGAGGCGCAGCGTCGATGTGCCTTCAATCCGGAGTCCGTAGGAAGAAGCGATTCAAAAGGAGGGTCATGCGGACAGAGGCAGCAGGGTTCCTTGGCCGGGGCAGATATCTTGATGCGAAGCTTCTTGATCTTTGTCGACCTTTCGCCCTTGTCAGCAGCATCTCGTTTGCGCTTCCTCGGTTTCTTTGCCTGAGCCTTGACGCTATCGGGTGGCGTAAGAACTGAACCGGTCTCGTCCTCTTCATCGTCCTCATCAAAATCTTCCACCTCGGTCTCATAGTATTCAGGCGTTTGCTCGCCACGCAGCTTACGTTCAACGTCGTAAACATCAATCCAGACACTGTCGGCTTCGCAATTGCACTTCCGCGCGACCTTGCCATATTCGAGCCAAGCCTCATTGGCGAAGTTGACCGACTCAGCACAGTTGTAGCCGAGATTGTAGCCAGAGTGGTACCCGTAGGGATATGTTATGACAAACTCGCCTTCATAGTGCACCAGTCGGTTGACTTCGATGCCAAACTGAGATTTCAAGTGCTGAGGGGAGATGAGATAAGTTTTATGCCGGAGAAACTGGTCACAGTTCTTGGCATCCTGTGGCCAAATGGTACGCATGGCCTTCTCGAAACGTCGTGCATCTTCTTGTGAAATGCTGTACCATTGCTTGGGAGCACCGAAGTGGATGTAATTGATGCTGTAGAGGTCTACATCCTCAAGATGCCAGGCAAAAGTGGCCTTCCACATTCCGAGGTAGAGGTAGGCAGTGTTGACGCCAGGAACCTTCTGGCCGAGCACATCCAGCAGGTTGGGTAGTTTCGCGACGTTCCAGACATCACAATCGTCCTTGAACAGAGATCCTGGCATGTCGGCACCGTACAATGGATTATTGAAGGTCAGGCTCTTCCAATAGGCACTTTCCAGCTCTTTACATCTTTCAACCGTCCATTGTTCCTGATCGTGGATGCGATAGTCAAATCCCTTGAAGGCCTCCTCATCAACCACGTCAACAGTCTCACCCTTGTTGCGAAGGCGACGAGATGATACAGATTTCGGCTGGCGGCCCCTTCCTTTTGGCGTATCGTCGTCTTCCTTTCTGGCCTCCGTCCTGGCTTTGGACTTCACCGGTGATGGTTCTGGTGTCTGGGGTGGTTGTGGCGTGCCGTCTTGCTGCTGCTGCTGCTGCTGCTGCTGCCCCGGCTGTGTGTTGGCGCCGCCTGCAGACGAATCGATAGGTGGGGCTGACTGTGTGGGAAGCGGATTCTTGCGAGGTCGGCCACGAGGCCTCTTCTGGCCCGGAGGCAAGGGTGGCGGAGGTGGCTTCGCAACGCGAACGGGGGTGGAGCGAGGCGTTCTCTCCTGGTTTCTGCGACGCTCACCACGACGGGCAGGTGGTTGATGGTTGCTCTCTTCGCATAGGGACCTCCATTGTGGCAGATTGTAGGTCCTCTGTTTCTCCATATTGGCCTGAGTCCAAGTACCTTGCGATCCGTGGAACTCCTGGGTGATTGGATTTTTAACTTTGATCATCTTGACCATCTCATCCAAAGCGGGCTGGTTGTGGCGCCACTCTTTGGGAGGAACGACCTTGACTATGCCGGACTGCATACCATACTTGTCGACCTTGTCAATGAACTTCTTAAAATCCTTGAACTGATCCGGGGTCTGCAGCAATTCTACGTCAGTTCTCAAACATCTCGATTGTTTCCACTATGTCCGTCGCCTTCCCGATGATTCCCTTGCTTTTAACTAAAAAGACTTCTTGTACGTACCGGCTCAAACACTGGAATCTTTCCTCCATCAAAGTAGTAAGCCGGCTCGATCTCGCCAATGTCATCCTCTTGAAAATTGACGTTGATATCGCTCAAGTCACTGCTGGATCGAGCACGATTGCTGTGTTCGTCGGTCGCCGGAGGTGTGAGGGTGTGATTGAGCTCTTCAGTTTCCATTTTGATGGGCACTTCATTGCCAGAAGAGGTATTCGAAGGCGACATAGGCTCGGCGGTTGTGGCCGCCATAATGGCAGCCACAAATCAAGGCGTGCTTTCCCTCCGTTGAAAATTTGCGGCTCAGTCGAAAGTGGCAAACGGTAGAGAACCGACCGAATTTGGTGATTTCTGATGTCAAGGGCTCGCCAGATTTCTGTATGGAACACCACAGATAGGTGAGTGAATGTAGGTGCAGGTGCGCGCGGCTTTCAGCTCAGCCAAGCGGCTTCCATCTGTGAGCGGCTTTGAGTCAGGCAGCGCAGAGGGAGCTGCTGCTGCTGATTTGCCGGCTCTAACGTGAGGCTGAAGTTCTCTGCGTCCTTCTCTTTCTTCAGAATGTGACGGATGAAAAGGAACGTGGGTATTTGTGGTGCGCGAGCCACAGTGGACGAAATTTGACGCTGGTTTCCCCTGCTGCTCTGGGCCTGGTAGTGGTGGAGGGAGCGACCGAGGAATTGAGATGTCGTCGTTTCGGCTATTCCGCGGCCGTAGTACGATACTAGGACAGTTGTAGCAGTTCTTTTGTGAGTGCTAGGGGGGATAGGTGGAATGACTGGGTCAGCAGCGGCAGCGGCAGCAGTAACAGCAGGCAGGCAGGCAGGCAGATAGGCAAAGCGACGTGCGGTTCAAAGCTACTATGGGAGCAAAACCCCCGAACGATAGTGTAAGTGACATTGATGGGCGGCAAATTTTAATCTCAACCTACACCGGCAGGCCTGAAACTACAATATAGATGCCAGCTTGAACATGAGGAGCAACCACAGCAAGAGGAATCCCTAGTACTATACCTAGCGTCTGGCCAGAGGCCAGAGACAGAAGGCGGCACGCAGCCATAGATTCGACGGCAAGAAAGAGAAGGCGCGACGGCAGCAAAAGGGCAGACACGCTTTAGCCAGCAGCAGGAGCGCCGGGGGTGACAGATTGCCAAGACTTTTGACCACCTTCTCCCTGCTCGCCCTTAGACGCTAAACCTATCTCGGACGATGGGGCTATATAGGACCGGCTTCACACGGGCGTCGCCATAAACTATATTGGTACGGTGTTTTTAGTGCCATCCGTCAAGTCTACCCCGGAGACGTCTCCCACTGGAGCTTGAAAAATTTGTGTGCTTGCGTACGCAATTTAGTGGCCAGTTCAAATGTACTAAACAACTTTCTGGTTGTCATGAGATCAAATAGTGCTACTGTGTCGAGACCAGCTTTCATGACGTTTCAGCGGCGGGCAGTCCATCACTTTCGCCAGTACATCACCCGCAGAAGGGACACCCATCTGAGACCTCAAAGATCCGAGACCAGCAAAATAGCCACGAGAGGGAGGGAAGCTTGAGCAAGGAAAATTGCCTAGGTAGGTAGGTAGGTAGTAAGTATGGTCTCCTCAGATCAGAAAAGAGTATTTTTCACAAATTAGTGAAGTAAGCTAGCCGCTGACAGCGTCATCACTCAATCATTCAACGTACTCGCATGCCCACATCGGACTGGCTGCTCGCTCTTTTGTCAAGGCCAATGGATGGTCAGAAAAAGAGCCCCTTGACATACAGCATGAACAGGTAGTCTGAGGAGGACGCACATTAACATCGTCTTCCCGATCCTCACACTTTCAAACAGCCACCAGTTTAGGCAAAAAGCCCACACCAAATCGTAACTTCCTCAACTTTTGGAACTGCCATAGGTTGTCCACCACAAGCGCAATTCTCTTGCTCTTCGGTACTTGCTCTTCGGTTCAGCCAAAATCACAACTCCAACTGCTAAGTACTTTATCGACAGCTTCCGCACACCTCCTTGGTGGCAAATGTCTGCTGCTTGCCACGTTGCGAATAGCTCACGCACTGCTCGGGTCATATCGGCTGCTTCGAGCCACACACACACACACACTGTAGAGGCCAGTGGTGAGGTGGCACTTGTTGATCGATCAGGCGGGAACTCTAGCGTCCATTAAAAAGCCGCAAATCGCTGCAGGGCATGCCAGTTGGGCCAGAGAGTTTGATGGGATGCCATTCAAGCTCAATAAACAGCTGCTAGTAGTGTACAAGCTATCACAACAGCAGTTTAGCAGTATGCAATCCGAAGCTTCCACGTGAGCTGCTTGAAGGGGGGAACGTTTGCGGATGCGGCAACCACCACAGCAATTTACCCCTCCCTCATTTCCTCCCCACCTTCTACCTGGAGTGCCTGGTTTTTGTCGAGAGTGCAGAATTTGAAGGCGAGGCAATTGGGAATAAAAGTGAAGGAGGGTGAGAGTTGAGGAGAGCTTCTCCACACCAGCTCAACTCGGTTTAGAACCGTGGCGGCATCGTGGGGGTTTTTTCCATTCCACTGTTCGGTGTTGCGCAGAGCAGGCCGGGCTGGTCGTGCAGTTCTGCGTCCGTGGCGCCATCTTGACCTCCAGCTCCTCCAGAACATTGTACCTCCTTTCCTGCGCTCCAACAATAGATAGCGGGACGAGAAGGAACCTACATCATTCAGTGTCTCGTTGATCTACACCCAGTCACTGATCTGGCTGCTGGGGTAAGCCAAAGTCCAAAGAATGGTTAGTTGTAGTGAGGCAACGGTACAATCACCAGTGGGCATCATGCGGTCTGCCGAGAAAATTTCTGGTTCCGTAAGTCAATGGCCAAAATATGTTTGTGCTACTTGTCCATCGTTAGTGATGTGATAATATTACGAGCAACGGGCCAGCCCTGTTGTGCTCATCATCATCATCATCATCATCGTTCCCGGAGAATGCTATCGCACAACCGTAAGGTGTATCTAGTATCAAAGAAGAAAATGAAAGGAAAGACCCGGATGCTCTCCATGTGAGATATCTGGATATCCTCCATTCCCGGGTGGCCTGTAGCTTGGGCTTTTGAATAGGACTTGTCCGCCAACCACAGTCGGCTCAGGCTAATAGGTGGCGCCGAGGATAACGCCAGATTGTTCAAAGGCTGATACTCTCGATCACGACAGGCCTTTGGCGGCAGCCACCAGGAAACTAGTTGAAGTCTGCGACTCGGGCTAGATGTGGCATCCCCTACCTTTGCATTGAAGACAATCGAGGAGACGAATATGCTGAAAAGCGAAGACAGAGGATGAAGACCTCTCATGGCAGTCACTGTCCCTGTGGTACTACTTGAAACCCTATTGAGAAGAATGAGCATATGTTATTTCACGTAACGGTAAGCGGTGGAAGGGCATTGTTCGCTCGACCGCGCAGGTTATTGAGTGCCGAACAATCCATGTACTTCAATCAAGATTGCTTCCCCTACCTAGGAAGATACTCTTTACTGCAAGCTGATCATCACACTCATTACAAAAGGTGTTTGGCGCACGTCATAGAGTCGATGAATGTTTTGTATAGCTCGTGCAGATTGCTTGTATAGGTTGCAAAATTCACAGATAGTCACAAGAAACGATGCCTTGCAGCATGACAGACGACCAAAATACCATACTGAACCACTGCCCTCCTGCAATCGACGTGCTGATCAATTTCCATGCGCGTCGTTCAATGTGTGCTCACGCAATCCCATCTGGCGGCTACCATTTTGCAATCGACTGATTCGGTCGCGTTTGCTAGTACACTCATTTGGTGATTCAGTCTTGTGTAGCTGATATTTATCAGTCATTCTCAAATGCCATATGATGGAGAGTAAGTTTTCTCAGGACTTCCACTCAGCCTTCAATTGATGAATGGTGGAGGGGAAATTTTTGAAGTTCAGTCGTGCTTTCAAGTCAGACGATGGATGGATGGATGGATACGATCTGGTCTCGATGCTTTTACCCGAATAGCTTCCGATGATGGTTTGCTCACCACGTACGTTCAGGTGAGTGTCAAGAGGCGAGACAGTATTCAGAAGTACGAAGCTGTTGGAACCTCACTTGATACCCTCCGTGCGCACGGATATTCGTATCGCGACAATACCAAAAAGGTAAAGATAGAATAGAAACGAAAACCTCAACCAAGCTCCACCATCTGAGTCAATCTTTGTGTTCAATCACAGCTGTCTTTATATATAGGTGACAGTCACGACTGCATCGACGTATCTCTCCTTGCTCGTATTTCAGCCCCCAGATCTTCTGTCTGTCATCAACCAACAGGTCATCTTGTTTCTTTGCTCTTATTCCGAGTGTAGAAGACGTATTTGGTTCATTGACTCAATACTGAAAGTAGTGATTTATAGACAGGCACAAATGATACAATATCTGTTGAGTAGCGAAGGGTTCAATTGGTTTCAGTGGAACCCTACCACGCATGCATTAAAATATTAAACTGAAAAACTTAGGCCACAGTCAAAAACCAAATCTAGCTTGTTCCGATCCTCACCATCTTCATTTTCTTTCCCCATAATCTACCAGCGTTCGGCTTATTCTTCGCTTGAACCCAGTCCTGGATGTGATGCAATTCAGAACTTTGTTTTCGCGGGGCATTGAAAGTCTCATATTAAGTCGGTTTGCGGGTAGCTACCTCTGGGTAATAGGTCGGTAGAGGGCGCTGTACAATCAAAACTTCATAAAAACAAAACACAGATTTCCCTGCAAAGCCGAGTCGCAGTCTTAGACCTGGCCATTTCAATTGACGATTTGGAGCTCAAGGCACCAGGCTTCTACCCACGTTGGGAATAGGTTCTCATCATGTCAAGTCTGTTGCTACTTGCAATCAACGGAGACTATTGAAGTGCACCGCCATCGAAGCCCAGCCACCACACAAGGCAAAGGCGTCGACATCGCGCTAGTATCTCACGACACTTTTCGCCAAGGTTCTTGATCTGTCGAGACCACAGACAGCCGCAAGCGCGCTCACATCAGGGTCACGGTATTCTGCCCTGCGCTCGCCCGCCGGGCTAGACTGCGCGCAAAGCGAGGCGATGGACGGGCAAGCGCGAGGAATGACTCAGATCGCCCGTTTTAGTGGGCGGGATGAGGACGGATGTCAGTTGTCCAGCCTCATCCCAGGGAAAGGGCGCGAGAGGCAAACCTATGGCGAAAGATGCTAAGTTCCCCATCTCTCTGCTGTTTTCATGATGTAGGTATCTAGCGATGGTGAAAGTGATTGCAGGAACCAGAGCCCACGAAGAGGAGATTTTCAGCACAACTGGAAGTCTAGTTGACAGCAAGAAAAGTGATGAAGGGAAACTCTGCGGTGGGCTGTTTCTCATGGACTCCTGAGGAAGGAACAGCAAATCCAATCAGCCATCGAAACCAAATCGCGAAAAACTGTGGCGGCACCACTGGCGCTGGCTAACAAAGAGGCAAGTGGGCAAGTGCGAGTCGCTAAACGCTTCCAAACAACACCACCGTCACACCCAACCGATGGGCAGGAGCGATGGTGTGCACGGTAGCCGATGCACGTGATTGAGACAAGATTTTGCTGAGCTTTGAATGACGTACCCGTCTTGCCGAGCCAGAAACGCGGACGAATCCGCGGCTCTCGGTTGATGAACGTGAGCGCGATGTGAGGCGGCGGCGATGCCGTGCTACTGCCATCATCCACTCCAGGGTGTAGGGCCCGAGAGCCAATTGCCCATGACAGACCCAGCTTTTCCCCATACTACTAGTATCCACTTTCTGCCAGCTGGTACTTCAGCTCTCCTCTTCTCTTCTTGCAGACTCTCTCCAACTCTTGTCTTGTCTTCGAAGCACAAAGTCAAGCTCACAGCAGCGCATTTAGAATTCATCAGCTAACATTACTCGTCTCCTCCAAATATCACCACCATCATGAGCTTCCTCACTTACCGCGTCCCCACCCTGCGCGCCGCGCTGACTGCCTCCTCTCGCGCTGCTGGTGTGCGGTCGATGAGCGTCAGCGCCTCGCGGCTGGCTTTCAGCGAAGGTGACATCCACCACGGTATGTGTAGATTGATGAGCACACTCTTTGCTCCTCTCCTGGATACCATGTTAGACATGCTTGTATCACGAGTTTTCTTGGCTAACAGTTGTGGGTTTATAGAGAACCGCGCTGAACAGATCGACAAGCACAAGAAAGATTCGCTGGACAAGCAGAAGGCCAACGAGGCAGAGTGGAAGGAGAAGCTGGCCAGCTCCAGCGAGGCTGCTGTAAGTCGATCTTGGCCCCTCGAAGTTTTCTATTGTTCAAAAGTGTCCTGTGGACTCACCAAAATCCTCTGTCATCCGCTACGAGCTTCTTTATGAGCTTCGATGACTCAAGAGTCAAAGACTTGGTTCAGCTGCTAACAAATGAATAGGTCAAGGCTGACAGGGAAGAGGCCAATGCCTCCGCTGACGAGATCAAGAAGATGCAGCAAGAGGGCGAGCAGCTGGGCAAGCAGAAGCGATAGATGACTGTCCGCTGGTGTTCTGCAGTTGCGGCTGTGACTGCATTTGCAACAGCATGTCGATTGCCAGAGCCAACTCTTTCCACAAATTTCGGACAAGTCTCGCTTTTCATCTACTTGGTATTATCGCACCAGATTCGATCATCAATACCTTGATGTCTTCTAGCTCGCACACGGCGACTGCCAACAGCGATCAGACTTGCTCATCACTTTCTACTTCTTCATGAAAAGCGCATTCTCGAGCATTGTGGAAGGACAGCCCTCTCAAAGGCTGTTCAGCGTCCCTTTCGCCGAGCTTCCTGTACGAATATAACTGTACCCTGATAGCCAACGAGAGTAGCATGGCATGCATCAGCGCAGGCGCAATTGATTGATTCAATGGTTGACCGCTTGTTTATTCAAAATAAATCAAATTACTTGGCTAAGAATTATTTCAACACCGCTAATATTATGCGTCTTTGTAGAGTGGCCATTAGCTTGAGTCAGACCTGAGTATCTGGATCTTCGGGAAGTGGAAAGTGGCACTGACACTTTTTGAAATCACGATCATATTCCGCAAAAGACTCGCTTATCGCTATGCAATAGACTGTCTTGCCTGGAAATGACAAGAACGTTGGGGCCAGTCTGGCCAAATGCTTGCTTCATGTTCCGCTTGGGCTCTACCACGAGAAAAACGTGTCGCGGTAGAGAGTAAATACAAAAAATTGTTCACGCCTCATTTTCCGTTTCGTTGCGTCGCCCTGTGAGGGGCTTTCAAATACAGAGCAAAGGACGAAGCAGCTCTCGTGGCAGGCTCATACCGTCCGAATTTGGAACTTCTTCATTCGTCCCCGTTCGCCTTTTTGGTATGCACGTCTCGTGGTTGCCACCAGGTCTTGCTAATTCGTTCGTTCGGCCGCTTGTAGCCCTTGTCTCGCCGCTGTGAGGCTTTGCTTCTTCACCTGTTGCAAGAATTCGCTCACTTCAAGATGACGATCAGGAGTACCAGCACCAGGATTAGCCCACCAATTATGTACCAGCTCCAGTCGGTGCTGCTGGCCTTCCGTGCGAACCTGCCTAGTCGATTCCTTGCGCCGTCCAGCCTGCCCTGATGCCGGTCCACGCCATCCTCAACATCCTCGAGCATGGCAACCTGCTCGTCCAGCTCGTCACCGATGCGCATGCTCAGCTCGCGCTGTCGTCCTATTGATGCGCCTAGTCGGTCCAGCTGCTCGTCCTGCTCTGCAATGATCCCGCTGTGTTGCACGTGTAGCTGTTCGTTCGACAAACCCTCCAGCGCCGGGTCCTCCGCTGCTGATGCTGGCTCATCTTGGTATGGAGCAGCCCCGTTAGAGCCCGAGAATAAAGCATTGCGCGCCGCTTCATTGGCGCCTTGCCCGTCCGGATCATCGCGGTAAGGTATGTTCGGGTTATGCCGATTGTTCTTGCCCGCGGTGTTGGCCGGTGGTGACTGCGCCGCAGCAAAGTCGGGTGAAAGAGACGGATCGTTAGGCTGGGTGACAGTGTCGGAGGCTTTGCTGTCGCCATCACCTTTGAATTGTGAATTCAGTTCAGTGTATTGTTTCCGGAGCTGTGCTAGTTGTGACTGCAGTGTCGAGTCCGGTGTGGCCTGTACTTCCGTCTCAAGCGTCTCCAACCCATCCTGGAATGTCGAGAGTGATCGCGTTATTGAAGCATCTTGTGTATTGGCTGGCAGATTGAGCGACTGCGCTCGTTGTCGCTCGAGCAGTGATAGCTTGATGTGATCGGCAAGCAGGAATAGCTGCGATGGGTTGGCTGACATGATGGTGGTATTAATGGATGCCTGTTGAGAGGGGCGGAGACTGGGGACTGGCTTGCTGTCGAGGAGGATGACGGAGAAGGAGTCGGCGAGCGCGATTGGATTCGACAGAAAAGGCAAAGCAAAATTGGGGAGTAGTTGGCCGTATGTGCTGGTGATGTATAAAGGTGGAGGTGTATTTCAATGGCTTTGGAGTATGGAGGAAGATGGCATTGTGCATAGCATAGAGCTTCACAGTTGGCGCACAGCCTTGGTTTGGGGTGGCCGCCTATTACGCACGTGCTATGATCATCATAGGTCAGAGGCGCCTGCCGAATTTGTTGCGCCAGCGTCAGCTCCTTCCCTGACTAATGATCCCCTTCTGTCGCCTGAGATCAGACGCTGACGCTGAGGCCAACATTGGCAGTCAATGCCAATGCTCCTCTTCACGATCCACAAATCATCAGCCATAATGCTGAGCATGCAAAGTTCGTTCTCAGCATTATATTGAAGTGAGCAGGCTTCAAATCGTCTACTCGCTCGCACTGGCTGCTCTTCCGGACGACCGCTTGCATGCCTTCCCGCTACACGGGACTGCGGAGGGAAAAAGGCGGGATCAGCAACGCCCGCGTCCCACCAAATGCTTGGAGACGATGGTTTGTGTATAAGTTTTGCCAGAGGCAGATTTTGCACCTCGCCTGTTTAATGAAACATTCGGATGGGTTTACTCTTCGGGCTTCTCCTCTTCTTTCGTGCTAACAAATTCAATCCATTCTGATCCACGAAGAAAGGCCGTGAAAGACCTCACTACAGCATCGTGTTCCCTGTCAATGCATACTGCTGAATGACCAAAATGACCCGCACTTCAAATATTGAAGACACAAAGATTATACCTGTCGCCCGATTACTTCATCCCTGAATAGCTCAAGAAACTTCAATCTTATCTGACATATACCAAATTGTGGGCCGCAGTGCCTGCCGTTGTTGGCATAGAGTTTTCTCATACATTCTTGAGCTCGCCCCTTGCTTCAATCCAGCAAATCTTTGTTTTCGGCACAAGTCAGATCAGATAAAACTAAGGTTTCGGAACAGAACTCGCAACTCTGAGAGTGGAGTCGAAGGCTGGGAGGAAGATACGATCACGAGTAAAGCTGTTCTTTGTAGCTGAGGATCTGACCTGGCTGTCTATGCAAAGTTAACAAGAACTGTTTTGCTGGCGAAAGGTTGGGAGCAAGGTCGTCTCAAACCACATAGCAATCACACTTGCTTGGCAAGATTTGATCTCAGCTCACTCGATGGTCAGATAGAATGGCCCTTGAAGGAAACAGCGGTTTTTCCACTGCCACGGAGCTTTGGTTCCCTGAAGAGCAGGCAATCATACGCCGATATGCCGAGAAAGGCTTCTTCAAACAGACCAGTGAGTTTTCGATTGATCAAACCAATGCAAAGCGGCTACTGATAAGCCTCGAGCCTACTTGGTCGATGGCGTGAAGCCTGTCAACCTCGATTACGTACAAGAGCCAGACAAAGACCTCAACTGTCCCATATGTTACGAGCCCGTGTTTGCTGCTCGCATGTTGCCTTGTGGCCATATCTTCTGCAAAGACTGTCTCAACGAGAATGCCAAGTTTCAGCTGCCAGGCGTACGGACTTGTCCATACTGTCGGACAGAAGTGTCTCGCGCGATGGAGAAAGATGAACACATGAGGGCGCCATTTTGGCATGTACAGCTCGAGGGCGTGCTCGTCAAGTGCCCGAACGATGGATGTGGAATGACCTTGGCCAGATACCAGGTCGCACGACACGTCATCAAACACTGTGCTTTTACAGGTAAGTCAATGACTGTCGTGCAAGCAATCAAAACCGTCCCTTATCTATGCGACATTCTTCTTTCTACGTACGAGTGCGTTTCAATGGAATGGGCAACAAAGCTGCACTGGCCCCCACAGTAGTGAGATCTGAAGCCACGATGCTGACCGTCTCCCCAGAACTTGACTGTCCTGATGACGACTGCACGAGGCCGGTGGCTCGTAAGCACATTCTCAGAAATAGGTGTGGCCACGAACGTGTGGAATGTCCACGAGACCTATGCGATGCGACACATGAGCGCGGCGCGGAAGCAGAGCACCGGCAAAGCTGTATAGCATTGAACTCCACTTGCGAGTCTTGCACACAAAGGATACCTTCAAATCAGCTCGACGAGCATCGCACATCATGCGAAGGCGCCATTCAATCTTTGCAAGCCTGCTCAGCTGCCGAGTACGGCTGTAAGTTCACCGGCAATGGCGACTCTGTCGCTCAACACGAACTCGATTGCACAATTATACCATTGAGTCGCATTATACGGCAGCAAGGTGACCTAATCGCGTCTCATGCTGAGGCACTGTCTGCTATGCAGCCATCACATATCCTGGCACTCGTCGCCGAACTTGAGACGTCAAGAAAGCAGCAGGATGCTCGCCTGCACGATACCGAGCAGGAGTTAGCCGAGACCCGCGCTCGCTGCGCAGAGTTGATGACCCGGGTCGCCGACCTTGACGCGAGCGTTACGCGTGAGATACCTGCTCTTCATGTGAGCGTGTTCAATACAGAAGCAACGCAAAAGCAGACCAACCTCACAGTCGACGGAACACTCACCAGGCTCGCTTCTGAATCACGTGCCCAATGGGAGCACATTGAAGCCCTGAGACACGCTGTAGTCGGCTCGGCAGCTGCGGCTGGTCACCCGGTCTTTATGCCTCCACATCTTCCACCACCACCTCCTCCACCAAACTTCGTGACGCCCTCTGTTGGTGCTGCCAATGTAGGCATGACTGCAACATCACCGGTAGACGTCCCACAGCCTTCCCCATCAAACCAAGAAGCGAGTCAGCAGCAGCAGCAGCAGCAGCAGCAGCAGCAGCAACAGCAGCTTCAGCAGGCCCGTTTTCTTGCTGGCTCAGCGGCTGAATCTGGCAGTGAGAGTGGTAGTGGCGGTATTGGCGGCGCAAGTGGGGCCGATGGCGCTGGCTTCGCAGCACTTGCTGGCTTGACAGATGCCAGCTTTCTCGACTCTCTATCGGGAGCGGGATATCCAATTCCTGGACCCAGCCCAAGTCCCGGCGCAATGCCTCCGCCGCCCGGTGCAGCTCTCCGCAACGCTTCAGGCATGATCAATGCGCTACTCATGCAACGGCCGTCGAGCCAGCCGATGCCCGGTATGTCTGGCTTGTCTAGCATGCCGCCACCGCCGCCGTTTCCCAGCCATCTATCATCAGGGCCAACGGGAGTGATGGCCAGCATGGGTGGTATAGGCGGCGCGAGTAGGAGTGCTAACAACAGCAACTTCTCTTCCGGTAATACTGGCTTTGGCGGTAGCATGGGAAATCGAAATAACGGGACAGGAACAGGACTGACAGGCGCAACGGCTAGGAGAAGCTCGAGCCCACCACGCCATCATGTGGTCAATCCAGGGGTGGCGCCACCGGCGCCGCCTCATCCATTCCCGCGTCGACGTTCTAGCGCGGAGAGGAGCACGAAGCTCTGATATTCAAACGAGGACTGAAGTCTCCTGATGTGATGCAGCTATGTCTCCAATTGAACTGTCGAACCGAAACGAGATTCATGTTTGCCATTCCAATGCCTGCAACCTGCAAGACTGAACACTAGACGCGTGATTATCGAACATATGAGAGAAAGAAATGGCTTACGGCCCGTTGAAGCTAGGCAATGATTGTCTGCAACGTATCAAACGTCCACCACAGCAACCACTACCTCAGCTGGAATTGCGAGAGCCAAAGTTGGGCTCACGAATAAGAAAGTTATCGCACTGAACTCATTCAAGCGTTTTGAGAACTGGAGAAGAACGTATACCCAAATATTTGTTTCTTCCTAATGCTATGCGGAGCGTTGATGCCTAATCTCAGGTAACAAAGTCACAAGGCGATCTAGACACTTTGACAAACTCCGTTCAAAGCCTATTTATTGGTTCTCAGACCGGTGCAACTTGCGATACAGATCACATTGCAAGAATGCTGGGAAGACTTTGGTAAGTACGTACAGCTCTAAATGCTGGTATTTCATTATAGTTAACACCTACCTGGGCACCTACCTGGGTCTCTAGCCAGACTGGCACCTGTAAGGTAGCGTAACACATAGCTGTCACACCGTGCTGCTGCTAGGCAAGAATCTGCTAGTGCGGGGCGGGCAAATGGGTGGAGGCTTGGCGCACCTTCCACTAGAATTCCCAGCCATCGATGCAACATTGAAGCTCATATCAGACAGAATGGCACGGTGACTTGCTGCAAGGTCAAATTTTCGAGCCTGGCCTCCAAATTGTTAGGCCCTAGCCGTGAATTGATGCCACTCCCAACATTGGATTGGCTCAATTATTATGAGCCTTAGCAACAGCTGCTTCTGAGAGTGCCTCCTCAAGGAGTATAAACTACCTGGGTAGGCCAGCCTCTGCGTACTCCAGCCATCTTCAGCCACACGCTCAGCCACTGTCGTCGCCGAGAGCTTGAAATCAACAAAGCACTCTCAAATGTCGCCGGCGCCGCTCCGTTTGGGAAAGCTGACGTTTTTTTTCCCTTTCATCATCTGAGACTGTCAAGCTATGCTTCACGGCAAAGGATAGTGATCTGGAGCTCATGTCATGTCAAAAGTAAGAATTGAGGAGCTTCACATCCGCGATCGGTAGTTAACGGTGATGGGAAGAGAAAGAAATCAGTAGATTTCCTCTTTCCCCCCCACGACACCAGCTTGGATCCTGCTTGGGGTAGCATGCGATTCGGTTTCTCATCCCTCCATCCACCAGAGAGGCCTAGCGTATTTTCTCAAAATTTCTCCCCTTGCCTTTGTGCTCTCTGGATCGCCGCTAAAGTCAAAAAAAGTTCCGCAGATAGTTCTAGCTATCTATAGAATTGAGCAAACACTACTGCAAGCTGCTGCTCCTCCCTGCGCCAGCTGTCGACTTGGCGTCGACACTTCCAACAGCTATAGTTCCACAAAGTTGCCTGCAGCAGACAGTGAGCAACATCAACGAACAGACATATTCTGCGATCTGCTCTAATCTCACCGCTTTTCAACCCCACATCATCGTCATGATCCTCACGCTCTCCATCGCCTGTCAGCACTTCCGGCTGCCCTATCTGTGAGAATGATGTGAAGCCCATGGACGAATGAAGCAATCACGCTGAATCCTTCCCTTGCTTGCCGCCACGGGATGCTACTCCTTCCGCCGGCTTGTCATCTACCTAGGTAGCTTGCGGCCTTGCAAAGACTAGTCGGCATTTCAGCTTCCCCACAATGCAACACTATTTGTGCAGAATCCAACTCTTGGACGATTGCAGACAAACTTTGCCATTTTGATTGGGTGAAGCTGGGCGAAAAGTCCAGACCTTGACGTGGATGGCTTCCCACCTACGGCGTGTTCAAGAAGCTCCAGCACTAGACTGATCAGAGATGCTGGGAGACTGGCGCGCAGGATGCTTTGCGTTGCAACGTCAAGACCATGAGCGGGACATTGGGACAGGCAGGTCGACGAGCTGGCAGGCCAAGCTCCATTTGCCCAAGCTTATTTGCATGTCTTAAATATGTTATGTGGCCTTCCTTTCCCTGTCCCATTGCGTCGTTTGCTACACCTCCGAGAAACTGGAAGCTGGATCGCCCATCATGCTGGCAGGCGTCACGTTATCGTTTCTTGCTCTGGGGATGCTGCCCGTGGTCTCAGCCATTGGTTTTGGGTCCGATTTCATTTTCCAGAATGGCAACCTGCGCCTCTTGTCTGATTCCTTCCCACAGCCCGGACTCAATGCGACATACGACTATATCGTGGTGGGTGGTGGACCGGCCGGCATGACGGTGGCGAAGCGTCTGGCAGAGAATCCGGCCGTGACTGTGGCCGTCGTCGAGGCAGGAGGCTACTACGAGATCAACAGCGGAAACTCGTCGCAGATCCCCGCTCTCAACGCCAACTCCATGACAGCTGCAGACACGATCGATTGGGGCATTGTCACCACCCCACAGCAGCAGCTGAACAACCGTACAATCGCGTACCGGTGGGGGAAATGCCTGGGCGGAAGCTCAGCGAGAGGGAACATGGTCTATCAGCGTGGCTCCACCATGTCGTATGATCTGTGGGCGCAGACCGTTGGTGACTCGAGCTGGAAGTTGAACAGCACGATGCAATATTTCCAGAAGAGCTGCAAGTTCACACCGCCAAATATCGGCAGGCGTGGAGGTCCGATCGTTCAATACGACCGAACGGCATGGAGCAACGCGGGCGGACCGCTAAACATCGCCTACTGGGGCTTTTACTCGCCAGTTTCTGCCTTCTTCGGCACTGCACTACAAAAGATGGGTTTCAACCAGACGACCAAGGCAAACACAGGTGCCCCGATCGGTTATGCGCAATACGTGGCGACGGTGAACCCGCAGTCGCTAGTTCGCGACTCTTCGGAGAGCTCGTTTGGCACAGAGGCGCTGATGACGACCTCGCTCAAGTTCTACATCAACTCCTTGGTGAAGAAGGTCATCTTTGACGGCAAGGTGGCCAAGGGCGTTTCAGTGGTGACGGCTGGCCAGAAGTACAACCTGACGGCAAACCGGGAGGTCATCCTGGCTGCCGGACCCATCTTCTCTCCGCAAATTCTGATGGTGTCCGGCGTTGGACCGACGGATCAGCTCAACAGCGTGAAGGTGCCTGTGGTGGCAGCCCTTCCTGGGGTGGGACAAAACATGCGCGATGTGCCCGAGTTCAACCTGGTCTTCCCTGTTAACCAGACGACACAGCACGAGATCTTCAGTAACGATACTTTCGCAGCAGAGCAGGCTGCCCTCTACTACGCCAACCAGACCGGCTATTTCTCCATGTACGGCGGCAACTACCTCGCCTACGAGAAGCTTCCATCCAGCTACACATCCAACTTCACATCATCGCAGCGCAGCCAGCTGGCTTCCTTCCCCTCAGACTGGCCCGAAGTCGAGTTCATGTTCAACCTGTTCGGCTCGCTTACACCCAAGCCAGCCGGCCAGGTGCGCATCGGCATCTCACTCCAGCACCCCACCTCTATCGGCCAGGTGCGCATCAACTCCTCCGACACGGTCGACAAGCCGCTATTCGACCCACAGTGGCTAGCCACAGACCTGGACCAAGCCGTGGCGGTGCAAGCGCTCAAGCGCGCGCGCGACGTCGCCGCAGCGTCTGGCATACTCCAAGGCCCGGAGATCCAGCCCGGTCCCAACATCACCACCAACGCAGACATCCTGAAATGGCTGAAGGCCCAGGCGACGACGCGCCACTTTGCCGTGGCTACGTGTAAGATGGGCCCGTCGAATGACTCAATGGCCGTGGTGGACACCAACGGCAAGGTGCTCGGCGGTATCAAGGGCCTTCGCATTGTCGACTCCTCCATCTGGCCATTCAACGTGCCGGGTCAGCCCATGGCGACCACGTACATGGTTGCGGAGAAATTGGCTGCTGCGATCATTGCGGGGAAGTGAAGACACCTTTTCATTTGGAACTATAGCTGGTATGAGTAATGAATAGAAAAGGGCTCAGAGGAAAAAGGCCGGTGCTGAGTCAGTCGCAGAAGGGACAAGGACAAGGTGAGGGAAGGAGGGCTGAAAAGCAAGCACGTCTTTTGCAAATTCATCTGTCTGACTGTCTAATCCCGGCGATACGAAATGGGTATTGGTAGAAAACCTTTCTTAATGTCATGAGCAACGCCCTTGCACATTGCAATTATATCAATAATATGCTTGTCAGGCTTTCAGAGACAATTCAATTGAACGTGCAGGTAGACCAAAGGCGAGATGGGAAAGGGCTTCAAACCCTGTCGGATTAAATCAAATCGATATCTTAACTCCATATATTACGATGTGTTGCTGCCACCTCCACCCGTCTAGAGTGATGTCTACTCATTTTGATCAGGACATGAATTTTCACACATTTGTGCAATCTTTTCCTTCTTTGTGAGATTTTCTTGATGCTAGCTAACTCTGTCAAATGAGGACTCAGAATTGCAGGAAGAGCAAAATATCAAAAGAAAGCGAAAAAAGTAAAAGCCAGATACTGTCCAGCGTCTACAGAAACAGGCACAGCACCAACAAGCTGCTTTGGAACATAACTTGCAATGATGTTCTCCGGAATCAACCCCACCACCATCGCCCCATTGGAACTCATGCTCATCTTAACTCCCTCTTCGCCTGCCTGTCAATGCATCTCCTGACTAACTCCGTGATGCAAGCAAGTGGTTGTAAAATCCGTCCGTTGCTGAATGTTGAGCTCTTGCTGCGAAAGTAAAAAGAGCTCGAGCGGATGGTTGAAGCATCACTGTCTCTCCGACTCGACAGCTGGAGCGAAAACACTAAACTCGCAGAGATGCAATCAGTAGCTCCGACCGTACATGCACCATTTCTCGGCAAGCCTCTCGCAGCCTTCGCGTGTGCATTTAGTGACGCCCGGAGTGATGCCCTCCGGCTGCTCAAAGGGAATGCAAAGACTCTTGGCTCCCATGCTGGGCGCGCGCGCGTCCTGTGGAGCGTCGTCTCCCGACGGGCCTCTCGCGCTGAGCTCCTTGATCTTGTCCTCGCAATCCTCCTCAAGGCAACTCGGCATCAAGATGACGTTCTTGTTGTTCAGTGCAGGCACAAAGTCCTTCCACTCGGTGACTTGGACGCGGTGCGAGCGGAACTGCTCGTCTGCCCGATCGTAGAGGTCCTTCTGGATTGTGTCTAGGAGACGGGGCACCTCCGTCTGGATCTCTTCGATCTTGATAGACCCCTTCTCACCCGAGTCTCGACGTGCCGTCTCAATAATGTGCGCCTCCATCTCCTTGGGCCCGAAGCTGAGTCGCAGAGGCACACCTTTGAGCTCCCATTGGTTGAACTTCCAACCCGGCGAAGGATCTCGGAAGTCGGCGTACGCACGTACTCCAACGGCCTTGAGGAGTTCCTCGAGAGCTGTGATTTGTTTGAAGAGTGACGCCTTCTGCTCATCTGTCGTCTTGGCAGTGATGCCAACAGGCACAAACACCACTTGCAGTTCAGCCACACGCGGTGGCAGCACCAAACCCTTGTTGTCACTGTGCATCATAGTCATGACACCGATTACACGTGTAGATAGACCCCACGAGTTCTGATAAACATTGATCGGTGGCTTCTTCTCTCCTTCCTTCACATCGGGGTCTTCAACTGTAATACCGAACATTTTGCTGAAGTTTTGGCCGAGGTGATGCGACGTCGCACCCTGAATGCCTCGCCCAGTGGCAGGGACATAGCCCTCGCAGGTAGTACTATAGTCACTGCCCGCGAACTTTTCCTTCTTGGTCTTGACGCCCCGTACGATAGGAACGGCCAAGAGCTCCTCGTACACACCGGCATAGTATTCCAGAATCTGTCTGACCTCTTTTGCCGCTCCATCGTGGGTCAGATGCGCGCAGTGACCTTCCTGCCACAAAAATTCGCGTGAGCGCAGGAACGGCTGCGGGTGCTTGAACTCCCAGCGAACCACCGAGTTCCACTGGTTAAGCTGCAGCGGAAGATCACGGTGGCTTCGGATCCACTTGGCGTAGTAGGGGTACATGACCGTCTCTGAAGTTGGGCGGATGGCAATCTTCTTCTCGAGAGGGGTATTTCCGGCATGTGTAACCCAAGCCACTTCAGCCGCGAAGCCTTCGATGTGATCCTTTTCTTTCGACAAGACATCTTCAGATACGAAGAGGGGGAACGAACAATTCTTTACGCCGATGCTCTTGATCTTTGAATTAAGATAGGCCTGGATTGTCTCCCAGATATGATATGAAGCCGGCAGCAATATGTAGCAGCCGGACACATCATAATAGTCAAGCATGTCGCCCTTGGTCAGCACCTGCTGGTACCAGGTGGGGAAGTCTTCCTCCTTGGCAACATCAATGCCTATCATTTCGGCGTTTGCAATCTTCTTGGCTCCCTTGGGCGCAGTCGCCTTCTTCGCCTGAGCAGCAGCGGTCTCTGGGGTGGTGTTTTTGGCAGACTTGGCCGCCTTCTGCTCAGCCAGCTTTGCCTGCTTAGCTGCCTTCTTCTGAGCACTTTTGGAAGTTGTCTCTGGATCTATTGAAGCGTCGTTAAGCTTGGCGGCGACGTCGCCTACATTCGCAGGGGTGGAGCTGTCCGCCATATTTGTGACTTCTGATGGCGATAATTAGCGATCTGTACTATTGGTCAAGGAACTCATAGCGTTGATGGGCTAGCAAAACCAGAAAAATCTCAATGAAACAGCTTTCTTTCAATAAATTATGACGCGGCGTTGGAAACATTCGGTGAGTCATTCACGATATTCGCCTGGCTGTTGGTTTGACATTGCTTCACAACGATTTGGAAGGAAATTGACGGACACAAACAGACAGTAAATTTTAAAAACATTGGTGATGACTCACGTGGTTATTAGTTGCACCTGCCGTCAATTTGATGATAATAGTCCCTAATATTCCGACTTATTGTTTTACTAAACTCTTAGGGGTCAGACGCCACTCCTTCCTCACTTGAGCTTCTTCAAGGGGAACATGAAATTGGCGGGGCTGCACCAGGGCTCGGAGATCAAACTCCGTTGAATTCAGGTCCCATCTTTGCGGCGTGAATGTTTTGTTCCAGGATTTGCACTAGCTCAAAGATCTTGACTATTCTAATTGATCTTTCCAAGCAAGCGTTAATCAAGCTACAAGATGAGGACGAGTGCTCTTGCTATTGTACTGAGGTAATCTCGTTTTGCTAGGCCGTGAGTATCCAACTAAGGCTTGGCGTCAGGAACACCTCCCGCAAAGCTTGAACTTTTTTCTTCGTCCTGTTCGGAGAGCTGTTCCGCTGCTTTTTGTGATCATCCTCCAGCGTCTCGTTCTTGTCTCCACGTTGCCTGATGAGCAAATTTGTGCTGCTGACTGTAGAGTATTGCGAAAGACAGACCTCCGTTACTTCATTTTGATCATGGCAGGCATCTTCGAGGCTCCTCGCAATGCGGGCACATTGTTTCTGGGTGGTACGAAAATCAGCGGTGCAGATGTTCGAGATCAAAATGTTCTGGCAACACAAGCTGTAGCCAACGTGATGAAGACCTCGTTCGGGCCTTCGGGATTGGACAAAATGATGGTAGACGACATCGGAGACGTCACAGTAACGAATGACGGAGCCACAATTCTCTCGTTGCTCGACATTGAGCACCCAGCAGGCAAGATTTTGGTGGATCTCGCTCAACAACAGGATCGAGAGGTAGGAGATGGCACAACATCGGTGGTACTAGTGGCTGCTGAGCTGCTGCGGAGGGCGAACGAGTTGGTCAAGAACCGAATACATCCCACAACCATCATCACAGGCTACAGACTGGCGCTGCGAGAGGCTGTCAAGTACATGAATGAGAATATCAGTATCAAGGTTGATCAGCTGGGTCGTGAGTCGCTCATCAACATTGCCAAGACGAGTATGAGCAGCAAGATCATCGGCGCCGACTCGGCTTTCTTTGCCAACATGGTGGTTGACGCTATCACGAGTGTGAAGACAACAAACAACAGGGGCGAAATCAAATATCCAGTGAAAGCAGTCAACGTGTTGAAGGCGCATGGGAAGAGTTCGACCGAGTCTATCTCAGTCAAGGGATATGCGTTGAATTGTACGGTTGCGTCACAGGCGATGAAGACTCGAATAACGGACGCCAAGATTGCGGTTCTCGACATGAATCTACAGAAAGAGAAGATGAAGCTTGGTGTGCACGTGACTGTTACCGATCCCAATCAGCTGGAACAGATTCGGGCACGAGAGTCAGGAATTGTTCTGGAGCGCGTGGAGATGATTTTAAGGGCTGGCGCTAACGTCATTTTGACAACAAAGGGCATTGACGACATGTGCCTCAAGATGTTCATCGAACGTGGCGCCATGGCGGTGAGGCGATGCAAGAAGGAGGATTTGCGACGGATAGCAAAAGCCACGGGAGCTACCATGGTAACTTCTATGTCAGATCTGAACGGTGACGAGCGTTTTGAAGCCGCCTCATTAGGCCAGGCAGAAGAGGTGGTCCAGGAGCGCATTTCGGACGATGAGTGCATATTGGTAAAAGGAACACGCGCGCATAGCTCGGCCAGCATAATCTTGCGTGGCAGCAATGAGTTTCACCTGGACGAAATGGAGCGCAGCGTGCACGACTCGCTCTCTGCTGTCAAGCGAACGCTGGAGTCTGGCAGCATCGTTCCGGGAGGTGGTGCGGTGGAAACGGCTCTTCACATCTACCTTGAAGAGTTTGCTGGCACAGTGGGCTCACGTGAGCAGCTCGCCATCGCTGCTTTTGCAGCGAGTTTGTTGATCATTCCAACCACTCTGCTGAATAACGCAGCCATGGACAGCGCGGAGCTGGTGGCGCAACTCCGCAGTCGGCACGCCCTGAGCCAGAGGCTGGCTGACGGCGCAGGCAGCGGAGCCCAACACGGTGGCGGGCATGGTGGGAATCCCAGTGTAGCTGCCGGCGCTGCCGGTGCTGCCGGCTCTACTGCAGCAAGCGCAGGCAGCGGAGGCAAAGACGCAGTCGGCCAGTTGTCTCAGGCTGAGAAGGATGCAGTGAAGCGCAAAAATTACAAAAACTATGGACTGGATCTGGCAAAAGGCCGGGTAGTAGACAGCATCAAAGCTGGTGTACTAGAGCCGAGTATGAGCAAGGTCAAGCAGCTAAAGAGTGCCGTAGAGGCATGCGTGGCAATCATGAGGATCGACACACTTATCAAGCTCGACCCAGAAGAGCGTGGGGAGCCGGACGATGGGCATGGACATTGATCGGTTCTAACGACGAAAGAGGATCGATGATAGAGACGAATAGATGAATGTGAAATCTTAAAACAACCCCTTTTTTCCTTTGCCATCGTTGTGAATCTCTGTCATCTGTTCTCGAAGCAAAACGACTGTACCACACAATCATCAACTTCAGATAGTACACAGTACAATAGGGCTTCGATCATGTATCTATTGTAATGAGCTCATAGCAAGATCAAGCTATAGAAAAGAATTGGTAGCCTTCTCTCGCTTGCCACAAGATTCATATTCCTTACATGATCCTTAGTAGTAGCATTGTCGTTATCTTTGTTCTCGTCACCAAATGTGCTCCCTTGGCATAGTGAGCAAGGCAGCAAATCACCCAAGCTTACCCCTGACTTTCCACATCGAGCCACACAGTGACCACCGAAATTTTATATATGAGCCAGTCGCCATACCAAACTTTGTGTTTTGGAAGAGCAGGAATTTAAGAATTGTTTCCTCGTCAAATACTTTTATTAAGATTTGTGAGTGCAGGACCGATTGTGTTAAGGTCAGAACTGCTGGTTTTTTGAGTGTACAAATCGCTGGGGACTCGAGAATCAAAAGCAAAAGTATCAATAAACCCGGCGTTCACGAGCTATTGCACCTGGAGGCATCAAATGCATGTCGCTGGCGATACGATAAGATGACTCTGAATTTTGTTTAGCCACCCAATAGCCATTGAGGGAGGGGCGAAATGATATTTGATTGTGCAAGCAGATGCACATTTGTGTGAATGGTAATCCCTTGTCACTCATTCGCTCATTGATTTATTCGAACTGAAGCTTGCTCCCAATCACTGCCACTGCCACTGCCACGGCCACTGAGCAAGTCTGGCAGCCAGTCTGCCTGTCACTTCTGAAGTTGAATCATGCACGCCTTCGCCCAGAGTGACAGAGTGACAGTGTGACAGAGTGACAGGGCCACACCCTTCTTCTCCCCTTCCATCTCTCATATTGCCTTTCCCCTTTACTCCTTCTCTTTCACTGCACTGAAGACATCCCACCAATCACCAACTACACAAGAGACGATCAGCTTGATTATCATTGTCGGTTGATGCTTTGTTTGCTCTTCTGTAGCTTTGATCTTGCTTGCTTTTACGTTTCGGTGTTCCTTTCTCATTCTCCCCTGACTTGGAGTCGAAAGACCCAGCAGGTTTTCTACATTTTACCTCTTTCCTCTCGCTCTTGACGCGCCTCTGTGGCAGGCAGAGTCAATATTGGACGGATACTCGAAGACAGTGAGTAAGTAGCTTTTGTCAACTTGTTTGATAGCGTGGATGTGAATGAGGCACCTTCACTGAACTGAGTCTGGCCGGTTGGTTGTTCAAACTTGTGTGAGACCTGAGCTTGCTGAAGATCTCGTATCGCTGCATGACAGCATGAGAGCATCGCTTCGAGACTTGGTACGACTTGCCTGGGGGCCGAATTGGAAGCCACGTCCTTCGTGTGAGCGAGATGGCAGTCATGAGAGAGATAAGATTAACATGAAATTGATAGATTTTTCAAGTTGCCGGACCTTTCTTGAGAGCTGAAAAATGCCTAAGGTCGGTACTACAAAGATATCCGGCGGTGCCAGCATTCAACCAGCCGGTAAGAGAGTGATGGACAAGAAAGAGAGGACATCGCCCGGGTCTGACCTGGCGGGCACGGACCTCTACATTGAGGAGATACTTGGGGATGGTAGGTGATGATCTTTCTTGTCGCTTTCTATGATCTTGAGTTTTGAATCTGGTTTTCTGGTTTGTTGGGATCAAAGGGAGGGCACATGCTGGAGAACAATATGTTTGGAGGTCTGCTCTATTGATTCATGCTATTACATGGATACATGAGAGCAGCCTTGAAATGGAACTCGAGATCGTGGATTGGAAAAACCATACATCTCATATCCAGAGAGCACACTTTTTTTGCTGAACAAGCACGACCAAATTGAAGCAAAAGAGATTCAACTAACGAAGGAGATCCCTATCGTCACCGACTTTTCCTATGTCTGAGACATACAGTTGATCGCTGATCTTCAATACATAGGAAATTGCCTGTTCCGAGCGCTGAGCATGCAGTTGTACGGTGACGACTCAAAGCATGCTGAAGTTCGGACTCGTGTGACCGCTTGGCAGCGGGAGCACGTGGACGAACTCGCTGCTTTCAGTGCCGTCAACGTCGACGAGCATCAGCGGCTCCGGTCCAAGAAGCAAGAGGCTCTCGACTACGACCAGACCGCGGAGGGACTTCGGCAGAAGTTCCTTGCGGACGTCAAGTTCATGGAGAAGTCTGGCTGCTGGGGATCGGAGATGGAGGTACAGGCATTCGCCCAGGTATATAATACCTGTGTGGAGCTGTACCGCTTCAACCACTCGAAGGATCTGGCCCCGACACCGATCTTGTATGGCAGCGAGTACGCGCCCAGCGGTGTCGTCTGCATCTTCCTCAATAGGAGGCGCAGACATTACCAGTCGCTGCGGAACCGTGACGGCCCTCACACTGGCGTTCCGGACTGCCGCCGCGTCAAGATCGGCAGCGGTAGCAATGAAAAGAAAGCAGCGGTGGCAATGGGACTGGTGAAAGGACTGGTGGAAGCAGGGCAACCGAAGGGAAAGAAGGGGGATATTGCGGCAATAGCTGAGAAGAAACGGACAGAGATGAGGGGAATAGTCAAGGGCGAAGACGAGAAGTTCACACTCTCAGCAACCACGAAGGATGAGGTGCCTCCCATTAAACGCCCTAAGCGGCGTCACGGGTCTGAAACCGAGCGGATCGCAGGACAGGGCGGCGACAGTGACAACGAGCGCACTAGTGAGCCAGCTGTGAAGAAAGTTCGGTTAGCGCCGCCATCGCTATCATTGCCGCCAGCTCTGGTCCCGAATGCTCCAACTATCTCTGTCCTACCGATTAGTGATACGAATACGGCTAGAGGTGTCAGCAACAAGCGTAAAAGAGAGACAGTTGTCGCGAGAACTGCAGCTGTCCCTTCCATCGCCACCACTACAACCACCACCAGCAGACAGTATGTTACGGGCAAGGGTGCAGGCAAGGTCTCAGATTATGATCGCGACCATGCCGTATCTCCCCGGCCGTTGCCGTCTGTCACGGTAGCGTCCGTTCTTTCAGGACAGAAAAGAAGCAGGACAAAGAAGATGACAAGGTCAGCAACAAGGCCGGCATCAGAATCTCGCCATGATCTATCGAAAGGAAAGGGTTCACCTGCCATGACCAGCAAGATAGACAGCAAGAAGCGTGCAGCGGCCGCACCTGATGTGGCATCGACTCTTCCTTCTATTTCTTTCTCTTCACTACCTTCCTTCAAGAAGACTGGAAGAGAAGGAAAGAGAAAGAGGAGCTTCTCTCAGCGAAGAGAGGATGATAGCAGCGTCGCAGGAAAACGCATAGAGGCAGATAAGGTGTCAGAGACATCGGTGCAGCACCAACAGCCGCCAAACAAGAAGATCAAGCTCGATAATGTTGCCTTATTGGTAATCAGCGCCATTGGCAGCGCCAATACCCCAGCCGGCCATGGCGAAGATGACGAGTCTGTGCGAACATCCACTGAGTCCGTGCCGCAGCAGATAGCTGTCACTACGGAAGTGCAGGAGCAGCAAGAACAACGGCAGATGAACAAGCCAGATTCTGCCCTCTCCATTTTTAAACCCGCAGCAACGATAGAGCGTCATGAGAGGCGACAGAGGCTCGAAACGCTGTCAGTGAAAAAACAAAACAAAAAGAGAGAATGACGAACTGTAAAAATCAGCACAATCAACACTACCAGCCTCAACATCTTCGTCAGGGTTGTAGCGGCCGTTCTGCTGCTACCGCTGCATTTATCATCTTTGTACCAAACGCAGACACAAATTGTTTCAGTCAAAATACAGCCATACAAATTGGAACTTGGGCCGAAGGCAGCCACTCCAGATGCCTTTCTGGGTTCAGTCCAACCTGTTGTCAGATGAAGCATAGCGTGAGTGTCGCTCGAACAGGACGATGTTGAGGCGGTGCTGAGAGTGGATCATTGCCAACAACACAACAATCATCGTCCTTATATCTCTTGAGGAATTAAAAAGCAAACCGAAAATGAGGACTGAAAGGTTGTCGACATAGGATTGAACTATGCAAGACCCACCAACATCGACGTGCAGCGCAGGGACTATTGGTGCTGCGTTTTCTTGATCATGATTCTGGTCACCTAATTTCCGTCGAAATCCACGGGTGGACACGTTGTGTCTCTTCAACCCGTGGACTCTTCAAGGCGTTCTCAACTGCAGTGAGCGGATGCATCCGTTGTGTGGATCTGTATTATTCCAGAAGCAGATTGAGAGCTCCTTAGCTGGTAATCCGAACCAGTGCATTCCAAGCACCAGGAATTGAAAGAAAGCAGAGCTGCACAACCTGAAGTACACATATTCCGACATAAGGAAGACTGACTATCAGGACGTAAAGCATGTACGAGACAAAGCATGTCAATGGTCAGGACTGGTACCATCGCGGTGTGCTTTACTTCTGGTTTCAGCATCCTGACTCCTGTTTCCGAGCGTCGTGAACACGTCCAATAACTCAGCTTCGATTGAAATAACGGCAGAGTCAGGATAAGGCTCGTCGGTGCTCAACACCAGTATGTTTTTGCCTTTTTATCAATTCCTGTCTTCTGAGCTGCCGCATCAACGGCAAAATTTGTGGAAGCGAAAGAACGATGACCTGGCTATGCAGATCTGGGCGTCTCTGTGTAAGAGATGTACAAATGAATCCATATTGGTCCGGCCCTTCCTGAAGCTCTCTGTCTAACTTCACACAGCAGCCCGCTAGCGACGGTAACACCCACACGAGATTAATCACCCTCACTGACGCTTCCAAAAGCGAGTGATTGTGGGTAAGGTACAGCTCAACTACGGGGTTGAAGTGCAGCACTATCTTGCGCACCACCTCGTTCTTGGATGTGCAGGCTCCAAGAGATGTAGCCGGACAAAGAGGTCTCGTCACCTACCTATGCTCAACGATCACAGTCTCTCAGAACCATCTGCCAAGTCAGGGACAGATCGTTTGAGAGATGAGTGCGAGCTGTTATAATCACAACTCATCTATCAACGCCGTCAATACTGGAGAGGCGGCCTATCACTTTGCTGCCGTCATAGTGCAATTGGCCGTCGTGGGATGCCTGTTGCTGCATGTAGCCAAGCCGTGATCATCTCAACCAAGAAGAGACGGTTGCTGCGGATCAAACACGAAACCATCACCTGTTTTTCCAGAACCAACTACAAAACTCGTGGCCACAAGATCAGCAATAGAAAAGGAAAGATGCTGGATCTTTAAATATCTGAGGCTGCAATCTCTAGGATGGTCACTAAACCGAGAATGGGATGGTCACTAAACCGAGAATGACGAAGACATCAAGATTGCACAAAGACCAAGTTGCTTCTTACTGCCTCCAAAAAAAAAAAACAGTGCAGCTTCCAAATCCTGACGAGACCCAAGGATGGATGGATGAATGCCATGATACAGATGTGGGGCGTTTGTTTGCGTTAGGAACGAAATCAACTCATAGGATTTTTGAACGTACAGTGTACTCTGTAAAAGTAGAAGCAAGCTACGCTCCTGATAGTGCGGGAGCAGGACAAATCCAGACGATTTGGAATCACTGGAATGCGGGACCTCGTTTGGCAACGCCGCAATGCTGTCTGACAGGCCGTACCATTCGAGAACACCTTCCCAAGGTATGTTGATTGCCGGGTCATGCAATCAAATGATTCCACAGCAAAGATCGCCAGGCGAACAAATTATAAAACTTCTTGATAGAGTGATCAAGTGAGGACGTCGGCCGAGTCTGTCCATGTTTCGGACGAGAACGATGCCAGATTTGTCAGGCAAATGGCTTGGGGAGCACAGTGGCCGATCACGCCAAAGTCCCTGATGAAATGAAGCACAGAAGACAACTAAGTAGGGAAGTCGCAGGCGGCAAACACAGCTCCGAGCGGCATCAATGGGAGAGAAAAGTTAGTTCCTGCTCTGCAAGTTCGCGCGCGGGAGTAGTAGAACGAGATTGCGCCTTCTCTGATTTTAGCGACTTTGATGGCCTTGCTGGTGGTACGCTCTTGCCTCAGTAAGGTGGTGATCGGCTGAATGTGCCGCACGATGGTGGTTGATGACAGCCGCTGTCGGAATAGCGCGCCGAGGCGCAACGCACGTTCTGGTCCATCAGTGACGCTCACATCATCATTGCAATGTGTCAGCACGGTTCAGGAAGGCTCGACACTGATCTCGCAACGCCTCGTCGCTGGCACTGAAAGACACACCTGTTGCTTGCTGTTACCCCACTACACACACAAACACGCACACCCATCCTTACACTCAAACACGCGCGCCTGCGCTCTCCTCACAAGCCTGGCCTGGCTGATATCCCACCGTATTTATTCACCCTGGCTTCCAAAGTTCTTCTTCGTCGCGCTCTTGCGACCAACACTCTACCACGTACATCATCGACCTCAATAGCCAGGCGTCACATCACAAACTTCTCATCTGCAGCACCCGCAAATAAGGTCTTGCGAAAATCTCCTTCCTCTTCTCTCACGAATACCGCCACTGCCATCACCCGCAGCTTCAGCCAGACAACCGCCAAGATGACTGTTCACAACATTCAGAAGTAGGTCACCTTTCTCTCCCTTCATATGACGTGTGGACTACTCTAACGCTCATTGCTATCTAGCATGGAAGAATGGAAGACTGCCTTAGCCGACCCTAGCCCATTTGTCTTGGACGCTTTCGCTACATGGTGCGGTCCCTGCAAGATGATCGCTCCTATCCTTGAGACTCTGTCAAAACAGTTTGACGGAAAAGTCAGAGTGCTAAAATTCGACGTGGACCAAATGGAGGACCTGATGAAGGAGCTCAACATCACAGCCATGCCCACACTGATTGCCTTCAAGAACGGTGAACCGGTTGACAGGGTGCGCGGCGCAAACCCGCCTGCTATCCAGAAGCTCTTCGACACCCTAGCCAGCGAGTAGATTGTGCGAAGCAGGTAAAGAAAGTGACGAATCGGAACACGTCCAGTGAACGAATTAAAGGAAGAAGGAAGGAATGGTCTTTGGTGGAGCAGATTCGGACCGAACCAGGATTTTCAACGATCCACACACTGTTAGGATATGGCAATGAGAGACTGAAAATGTCTGCGATGGAGTATAGCGATGCTGAATAAGATGCTAAATTTTGATGACCACTTCCGTCTTCCCAAAAGAAGATCTGTCCAGAGGGAAGAAACAATTTTCATTGATCGTGAAAATTAGCCCTTCGTGAATGGGTAGGCTGGTGCCTGTTGCTAGTCCGAATGAGGATTTAGGGATCGTTTCTTTTGCGCAGTCTAGTCACAACTTGCTCATACGCAAGATGATGGACGGAATGCCGACAGTCACCAAGACCAGGACACCTTCATGGAAACAACACTAGCTAAGTCCTAAGCAAGCGCGTGGACAGAGCATTGCACATTGCACGCACCACGAATTTTGGGTCGATTTCCCCGCACAGCTTTCCCCCTCGCTCTACAATAATTGTCTATCACGGTTGTGGGGCTGAAGAACATTCTAAGAAAGTAAGCAGTAATTCCTACCGTCGCCACTGCTGCAATTGCAGCTACCGTTCGCGATGCCGAAGTCGCTATCTAGTGAAGGACTCTGATCCTGCTGCCTAGAAAATCAATTCCCGGTGGGGTGGGCGTGGTGGATCAATGAATAAATGCTCAAGCACGGAACCCGTCTTCTCTGCACTATTTAACCCATCGAAGAACTCTCAGGAAGGCAATCGCGATTATGACTTCGAGGCCGAGAATCGTCGTCGTAGGGTAAGTGTCTGTTTTTCTGTATCGAGGCTGTGTGAGGCGTGCATCAAGTCTTCTTCGCGCATTGCGGGTACAACAATTAGAAGTCATGTTGAAACCTGTTGCAGTACTGGACTGCGAGTTACCTTGGAAACTTTGAAGCAAGCTAACAATGATTCAGTGCTGGCGTGTCAGGTCTTACATCCGCTCTCGAACTAGCCAGAACTGGACGATACGATGTCACGGTGCTGGCAAAGCACATGCCGGGTGACTTCGACATTGAATATGCTAGCCCTTGGGCTGGAGCCGACTACCTGCCGTACGTGATATGTCGGCAATCATGAAAGAGCATCAATACGCAATCAGATGAAAATTTTTATCGAAGCCGAGAACTACACAAGCTAGGCAGATGATAGGGTCAGCAATGGCCACGCTGCGCACTTCTACTCACGCCATATAATAGGGTCTCGCGGAAGGGAACAGAAGAAGAGAAATATGACCGCGATACCTGGCCAGTACTGGAAAAGTTGGCTCGAGAGGTGCCAGAAGCAGGTGTCCATTTCCAAGGTAGGCATGCGATCGTTAGAATAGGCCTCAAGAAAAGACTCATCACATATCTCCTGACTTACAGAAGCACTATTCCGCGATGTGTGCTCCCCATACTCGCCAAGTCCAGGAATGTGCTCGCAAGTTCTGACAAGAAACGATAGAGAATCTCAAATATTTTCGGTCTGAGGCTGACTTTATTAAATACTGCGTTGATTTAAGGAACAACCCAACCGAGATCGAGCCGGCAAAGGATGGCAAGTCCGGAGTGCGTGGTTGGATGGCCGAGTTGCTGGCTTCTGATGGTCCGTGGTGGTCCAAGATGCTTCCGAACGTAAGTTTGTGTCAGGCTTAAGTTGATATAAATGTTCGGTCTCGAGTCTTCACTCCCCTTGTCTGGTCTCGAGAAGCACAGCTTTGATAGGAATTGACTGACATCTGGAGCGCCGCCTCAACACAGTATCGGGTTCTCACTCCAGCTGAGAGTGCCCCATACGACTACGGCATCGGCTTCACTACAGTCGTGCTTAACGTGAGCCTGTACCTGCCCTGGCTGGCGTCTCAGGCACTGAAGCATGGCGTCACATTGCGACGAGCCGAGCTAGCACATCTGCTGGAAGCCAGGAACAACCATCCATCTGGCCAGCCTGCGGATTTGATCGTCAACGCGACGGGACTGTCTTCGAGCAAGCTGCCCGGTGTCGCCGACCCTTCAGTGTACCCTGCGCGCGGCCAGGTGGCGCTTGTTCGCAACGAGCCGAACCTTGTTTCCGGCTCGTCTGGCACTGACTATGGCAATGATGAGGTCTGCTACATCATGCAGCGCGCGGCCGGCGGTGGCACCATCCTGGGCGGTTGCTACCAGAAGAACAACTGGAGTTCGGAAGTCGATTTGGAATTGGCACAGCGCATCATGCAGCGTGCTGTAGACATTTGCCCGCAGCTAACGAACGAGAAGAGTATGCCTGCCGGCAAGGGCTGGCGAGCGAACCAGGGCGTGGAAAGCCTCAGCGTAATCAGGCACGCTGTTGGGCTCAGGCCGGTCAGGGATGCAGGCGTCAGAATCGAGATTGAGCGAGTCAAAGGGGAGACTAGCCAGGGGCAGGCAGAGGAAGGGGCTCTGGTAGTGCACAACTACGGGCATGGTGGATTTGGCTACCAGAGCAGCTTTGGGTGCGCCTTTAAGGTAGTTAGGCTAGTAGAAGAAGCGTTGAAGGGATGACGGCATTACGCAGAGTTATGAAATCCATATACTATCATCTGACAAACTTAACTGTGATGAGCTTCTGCTTGGTGACGGGGAAGTATGGAAGTTACAGAATCAGTCATCGAACGTTCTTTACCCATGCACTCACACAGGCAATACCTAGCTCCACAGCTTCCATAGCAACATGAGGTTTCGAGTCACGTGTGAACCTTGTCAACCAGTATGTACTCGTAGGACACACGATGCCAATGTGGAACTTTTCTGCATAAGATTCAATAATGTATTTTCCCAAACTTTTATGACCATACCCATTGATTTGCATTTCTGCCTCCGAGAAAGAGCATTACGACGTAGGCTCAGCGGCGTGGTTGGGACGCACACGGTACTGGAACGACTTGCGTCATTGACCAGGTGAACCCCGCTAGAGGAGGCAAAAAAAAAAATGAGGTCCAGATTCAAAGGGCAAAAGGATGAACGGCAATGGAAAGCATACTGATCGTGGTGAGCTCAAACACTGTTTTAGAGGGGAAAGATGGTCCATACTGCCATGGTCGAATTCTGCGTGACTGGGTGAAATGATCTTTGAATGGCGAGGGGTTCCATGGGTCTTTTTCGTTTGTACGAAGGGTGAATTTCTTAAATACCATCTATCATTGATTGTCTCTCCTGTCTTTCCATATACTGCTTGAGCGCTGCTCAATCTCTCTCGCATTGCCATCTGCTGAACGTAGTTCTCGAGAAGATTCAAGTTGCTATCGTCATCTTACTCTTATACTTATCTTCTCAATTTAGCTCTTGAAAGTCCAAGTCAGGCTTTCCCGAGTCCACGAATTATTCTGTCACAATCCAGTTTTGAAAGCTCTGTCTCACACCTTGCGAACAAAGCTGTCAAACAGTAATAACTCTGTGTATCTGTAAATAGCTTCTCAAGAATGTCTCCACCAATAACCCTTTTCTTCTTGCAAGCCTCACGCTCTATCCGAACGGCCTGGCTGCTGGAAGAGCTCGGCCAGGGCGACGCGTATGCAGTCGAGTTTGCAGACCGGGTGCAGCAGAAAGCACCGCAGGAGTTCAAAGACAAGTCGGGCAACCCGCTGGGCAAATTCCCCAGCATCCGCGTGAATGAAGGTGGTGATGCTGGGCTGAGCATTTACGAGAGCGGTGCTATTACTGAGTATGTTTCTACCATTTCGCTCATGCTATGTCTCTCTGCTCGATCCAAGCTTTGTAGTCTTCATCCTTTATGTTATCTTTTTTGCTAGAGAGAAGATTGTCAAAATGTGCTTTAGGTTCCCTAAGAAAATTTGCTTTTGCGTGTGCACTTCACGTCTGTTCCACGATTCACCACGTCTCAGCATTCACTCATTCAAACTTCACGCACAAATAGATATATCTGCGAGAAATACGATACCAGTCATGCACTCTACCCTTCCACGCAGCCCGCGCGGACTCGTGCCCAGATCTGGCTACACGCCGCCGAGGGAACATTCATGCTGCACGCGCTCGCCGTCACGTACGCGCGTTGGAATTTCCCCAAGCATCTAGCCGACGCCAACCCGGGCGCGCTCGACCAGATGGAGGAAGGTCTGGCAGTCAATGTGCGCAAGGACTTTGACTGGCTGGAGAAGGAGCTCGGAAATAGCAAAGGGGCATTTCTACTCGGTAGTGACAAACCAACTGTCGCAGATATTATGATGGAGTTTAGTGTGGATTTCATCAAGGAGAGGGGATTGGGGATCAAGGATGGCGCTACTGCGTACCCGAACGTGCTCAAGTGGTTGGACAAGTGTCATGCAACGGAATCGTATAAGAGGGCAGTTGAGAAGACGGGACATACGCTGCATCCAAAGACGACGTGAAGCAATTGGGTAGGGAAATTGGAGTCTAAAACCGTAACTCGGGAGCAAATAGTGGGACGCTTGTTGTAAATACAATTGCAAGATCGTGAATCATGAATTAACTCTGACCGGCGACCGACGGCGTCCAGACAGATACAAAGAGCTACTCCTAGAAGTTCAGATAGTCCGACATACTGTGACACTGTACCCCCTGCGAGTATTATCACCCTCATCTTGAACACGTATACCTCCCAGATCCAGCATGATGACAATGCGACACACGATGACCGACGCCAGAAAGCGGAGCAAGATGACTGCCGCATCAGCCGCCGCCACAAAAAGCAGAGACGAGAAGACGACGACGCCGTAGATGGTCTGAGCAAGTGTCAGTGCTGTGGCAAATCTGTGCATCATATCCACTAGCATTGACGGCGGAGCCATGATCCATGGCGGCATTTTGGGGTGGCAAGTCGATGGCAGGAGGTGCAGGAGCTTCTTTGACTGTGGCCACTTGCTGTCTTCGACAGTTTCCTCAGTTGGAAGAAAGCGAGGTGGTATTTTGGATGCTTGTTGTTCTTCTTGTTGTTCTTGTTTCTGTCGCTCCCGCTGTCCTCGTTCCTGCTCTTGCTGAGTCTCTGAGGCCATGTTGTCGCTCTGTTCGGTCATCAAGGCTGATTTCTGTGCACGCCGCTTCAGGAAGCTATCAAAGTGATGAGTACCGCACACAATCGCATGCGTAATCAGAGGAAACAGTGACCAGATCAAGGGATAGAAGGAGCGTGGACAGTCCAGTACTGAAATTGAGGCTACTCCCAGCTGCCAAGATGTGTAGATAACGTTGGTCGCAGCGGCAAAGGCAGCCAGGTACTGTAGCACGCCAATCATAATGTACCTGATCCTCGTTCCAGGGTGCGAAAGTGGATGACTCCTCAGCCACCTATCGAGCAGCCTATCAGTTGGGTTCAGCCTTTGAAGAACGGCGCGTGGAGTGTCGTCGTAAGCGCAGAGCATCCGCGTCGGATAGACAGCAGCGGTGCCCAAGCTGAACAAAGTGGCCAACCAAGGTCGTTGTAGCGATATGAGGGCAATCTCAGTCGGGGTCGGACCGACAGTCGCAAGCATGATGGGCGAAAAGCCGAGCAGCACGGCTGACGCCTGGATAGTTTCCTGCTGAAAGTCGGACGATGAGTCGAGGATGCAGGCCGAGGTATTGTAGATTAGATCCGGGACTAGGTGCCACTCTTTGGCGTGAAAAGCGCGCAGATACTCTTCGTACAGCGGCCGGCACGAGGGATTGTTGGGATTCCATTCATTGTAGGACTCTGTCGCATGGTCATTCAGATGCACGCCCCACTGCTTATAGCCGCCGACTGGTAGGAACTTGAACTTTTCAACCCCGAGCTGCGCTTTTCCAGGCCTTGAAAGAAGGAATAACGTGAAGAATGCAAACAGAGTCGTCTGAGCCATGTTGGCAGCTGCCAAGCAGAAGCAAATGGCAGCCTGTTGATAAAGAGGGGCTCCGTCCACATTTGTATGTTTCTGACATCCAACACCAAGGCGATAGACCCTCCTACTAGCCGTCATCATAACCTACTATATAATGAAGCCCAGCTAGAGACGAGGTTGTGTGGCTGCTTACCTCTTTATCGCAGCCTATGAGTGAACGAAGACGGACACCCATCCTGTATCTGCGAAAGGCGTCAAGCAGCGCCGGCTGACTGACTTATCCTGCAGGCGAGCCAGGCTAAGATTCTGGACTCAAGCAGCCGTCACACAGACGATCGGGCAAATAGCGCTTAGGCGTACCGAATCAGGATAGGACGCTATAAGGAAAAATTAAAAAAATAAAAAAGAATAAAAAAAAGACTTGCAGATTGCCAAGATACTTGTGACGCTGTCCAGTACTTATCAGTTCATGAAGATGCAGAGTGCGATTTCAAAATGCCATTGGCCTGAAGAACAAAAAGCATATGCAAGCCGTCCAGCTATTCAAAAGAGAGAGAAAAGATTCAAAAGAATTTGTAGCGCGCACGTGGATCTTATCGGGCACTTTGGTTGAAGGCGATTGAAGAGTTTCTATTTCGCGCCACAAGTATGGAATCTTCCATGACCGTTCTCATCGAGCGACGACGTGCAACACTATAGAGATTTGTGAGGGTTCAAATGCTTTTCTCTACATTACTAGTAGCCATAAGACAATTACTGACTGTTCCAATGCCTGTTCCAATGTTTGAAGCAGAGGTAGAGCATGGCTAGCTTTCAGTCGGTTCAAGAAGTCGCGCTAGTTTAGGCATTATCCCTTCCTCTCATTGCCTCCATGGTACTGACCGAAATTTAAGTTTTTGGACACGGCCGCGGCTTGGCGCTGCATTTGATCAAAACAAGCACTTCAACACGCGATTATGGGCCCATTTTTGCAGCTATAGGCCTAGGAAATGAATTGACGACTGCTCAGAGGGGGAAAATCATGGGTATGGTCGAAAAACGCGTGCCATTGCGCGAAATCGCCTATAATATGGGCTACAGCAGAGGCATAGTTACATATACTAGGGATCATGCAGAAGAACGCGGTCCTGAATAGCACTCCAAGCCGCGTTCAGGAAGGCCTAAAAAGCTCTCAAATATGGACATTGAGAGGCTTTATATACATGTTCGCCTTGATCCGGCTATAACTGCTGCAGAAATGGCAGAAATCGCGCCTTTAAAACCAGCTTCCGCGAGCCGTATACTCCGTCAACGCTTCCTATCATTGGTACATTCTCCCAAGCGAAAAAAGCATGCAATCCCAGGTCACTCTATTCGACAACGTTTGGAATATACCCGCGAGGCCCTCCATGAGCCTTAGAGCCGTTGGAACGAGGCCTATTGAACGGACGAGTTTTATATAGAGATAGGAGACGGAAAAGAGAGGGCCTAGGCGTGGAGATTTAGCTGGGAAGCATATAAATCTGAGTGTGTAGAGGCGAAATTACCACACTTACCGACTTTAAGCTGCTGGATAGCTATTCAAGCTAAATTATATTGTCGACTTTGGCTCGTTATTTTGGACGATATATATGATCAATTGGAGGGTATATCTGAGCTCAGAACGCGGCGTACCAATTCTGCGGTTTATGAGCGCGTTTTAAGCTGGTTTATCCCTCGATTTTATCAACTAGGAGTATTATGGGTACAGGACGGTGCCAGCTATTATACTTCCTATAGAA
Source organism: Erythroxylum anguifugum (assembly GCA_027478595.1). Classification (NCBI taxonomy): domain Eukaryota; kingdom Viridiplantae; phylum Streptophyta; class Magnoliopsida; order Malpighiales; family Erythroxylaceae; genus Erythroxylum; species Erythroxylum anguifugum. The sequence continues at coordinate 57,249 of JANIPN010448926.1, forward strand.
TTAGTATGTGGATGGATGTACATGGTATCAACCTGGATCCGCACCCTTCCTATAGTCCTGATTTAAATCTTGCTAAACATGCAATTCGGGCCCTAAAATATGCGGTTCATAAGCTCGAGCCGGACCTAGCATACAGTGAGGATTCACAGGAAGCAAAAAAACAGCGCCTTAGGGCTGCACTTATAGCAGCAGCTTATAATATGAACGTACGTGTTGGTTGGAATCTTCCGTATAAAATGGCTCTTGGTTATAGAAAACGTCTACATGCAGTAGTACGTTCGAACGGTTATTTTACTCAGTACTAAATAATCTCCAATCAATTCCCTCTATAGCTATCTAATTTACATATAAATTACTATGTGAATGCGATCTTAATTAAGGATATATAATAGTGGCTTCTCCTACCAAAGTGCCAAGCCGCGGCCGTGTCCAAAAACTTAAATTTCGGTCAGTAATCCAAGCAAACGCGTTGCTGGCGCTGGTTCGGTGGCGGCCGGTTCGCTTATGTCAGCATGGTACAAACCGTCCGACTTCTAAGTCCGCTTCTTATCTGCTGCAAGCGACGACTCTTTAAATCAAGTGGACTCTATCTTGAAGACTGCGACTTGGCACATCACCTGATGAGTATCAACACCGGTTTGCGACAGTGCGTTTCAGTGATAATGCCGGGCGGAGTATCGGACTTGGCATACTAAGCAGTTTCACTGTTCCAACCTACGCAACGGATCAAAGACCACGAAACATATTTATTAAAGCAATTGTTGGATGGCTAAGGTGAATAGACTCGCCAATGTACCCTTCAACACTCCAAAAGCATACTTAGTTCAGCGACTGGGTCATTCATGAGGGCGCTCACCTCTTGCTCTTAGATTGACACCTGTTCACCACCCATCCGAGTATAGTCACGTGACTGGTGTTAACGCCAGCATCCCAGCCTCTTCTCAATGATGATCTGCTGTTCGCTGCTCAATAGGTTAAACCTAACACACGATGCTACCGGATTGGGGACTACGCAGGGTGGGCTACCTGCCACCTGTTGAGCGCCCCTTGACATACAACCAATTCAGCGTAGCCTGCCATTGTCAATAGTGCAATGCTTGTCTCGGAAGCCTATTGTTACACGCAACTGTTTTCTATTCACATCCTGAATGCCGCATCCGGCGATAGCAGCCATAGACTGTAAAGCTCTATGTCTCTTTCCACTTACTATGCCTTGTACTCAGTCATTAAGCTGACACAAAAATCTTCCTGCTCTTCAAGCATGTCTTTGTCATCTTTCAAGATACGCAAGTTTCACCAGAAGACTACCTGAAGCTTTTCGCCTTCCTTTTTCCACTTGATATTGCGAACTTTGTATCTCTTTTACCTCTTCAAACTTTGCTGGCCTCAACCAGGTTGCATGCAGATGACTGAAGTTGCCGAGACATTGCTTCGATCTGCAGAGACCCATCTCTGCTCCAGCTATCCCTCACTGGTGAGGTGCCCGCCATCTAAGCTTCCATCCCACCATAAGTGTTAGGCACTTTGTCCTGGCAGCACACTCAGAGTCTTTTCCTTCTTGCTGCAACGTTAGCAGTCGTTTATTTACTCTGCAGCTCTTCAAACTCACAATTTTCCCGTCAAGTTTTCCCTCACGCTATTTCCTACAGACTCACCATCAACACCTCGAATCCAAGGTCTGACCGAACTGCAAGTTTCGTGATGACATCGTCAAAGCACAAGAAACGCACGACTCCCGATGCTAGAGGGACTGCGAGCTCGTCTTCTACAAGACCGGCCACCCCTCGTCACGAGCATAGGGGTGGATTTAGCAGCAGCTCAGGTCTTGACTCAAGCTCCAACTCATCGCACAGTCTCGACACTGAATCAAAGAACGGTTATCAGTCAAATTCGGATCAAGATATGCATTCAGCCACAAACAAAGATACAAAGACTGGGCCCGGGTCACCTACAGGGTTCAGAACTGCTGACATGACGGACGCAAAACTTGACACAATAGGTGCAAAAATTTCAGCAGGTGATGAAAATTCCTTCATTGAAATGCCCAAGATGTTCACTGATTCGACAGCGGAGAAATCTCCAGGGAAAGTGAGTCCAGGCTCAGGCAAAAAGACATCGTCGCATCTAAAATCTCGCAAAAGGAAGCAGGACAGCCGCAAAGATACGGCGTATGTCTACAGCGGCGATGAATCTGACGAGCCTCTGACCAAAGCTCCGAGACCAGCGCAACAGGTACATATGCGACAACACCGTCGTGGCTCTGGAGATGCCTATCGTCCACCTCCTGAAACACCCACCTCGGGCACAACCACCTCCGCTACGGATAACGCCAACCACAGTTTGCTCGAGCGAGCTGCTGCGGCTCGCAAGTATAAGCGTGAGCAACGTCGCAGCACAGACTTGATCGATCTCCGAGGCCAAGAGTACAATCTTTTTGCAAAAATCGACCATCGTGGCTTCGAGCCGTTCCTGCCAGCCAGCTGGCACCTTGACTTTCCGTTCAAGGTCAATACCTATTTCGGAAATTCGTTTGAAGAGTCTCACATCAACTCGATTGACTTTGACAACACTAACGCTAACTTTCGTGGTAAGTGCATAGAGAAAGCTGTCATCTTGCCACAGTCTTAATCGACAGGCGACTAGTCATTCTTGCCTTGCTTTGCCAAAAATTTGAGCTCATACTGACTGCATACGCAGCAATCCGAGCACTGCAGACGCTGCTCAAGATTGGTCCTACAGGTCGCGACAGATATCGGGTCATGGGACTGCACCCTGAACAGTGGATCGCAAAACAAGTGCGCGACTATATCGGCTGGGCGGATCGCGACTCCGGCTTCGCGGCTGAAGGCAATCGCATAGCGCCACGCTTGCTAACCTTGGCATATGACGAAGAAAGAGGTAATGCGAACAGGCTGGTGCAGGCTTTGGAAAGCAAAATGAGGCGCAGTGCTTCTGAATGGAGGACGTGGCAACAGGAGAGGGGCCTTGTCATTGAGGCTCTAGAGGAGCCGGAGGGTCAAAAACTGCCGGGTGAGGATGAGAACTTACCAGAAGGTCATGACTCCGAAATTAAGAAGGATGAACTTGCTACCGCAATGCCTCCTCCAGTTGATTCGTCACGGCATACGGAGCAGGAGCACACTGGTACAGAAACCGATGGAAAAGGCTCACGCCGTCGAAGCAGCTTTCTTCCGGTTGTGCTACGTTGGGTGCAGGGAGTCTTCAGTCGCAGGTCGTCGTCCTTTGTGCCCGTGTCGCCAGCCTCACCCGATTCAGCCGCAGCTGCTGCAGCAATGGACGAAAGTCTAGCACCTCAACAATCAAATGACAAGAAGTCGCGCTCATCAAAGAAAAAGCCGAGCCGCTACCCGGTTGATACAGTGTATGGAATCGCTATCAGACATCTTGTCGTTGCCATTCTGACACTGCACGTTGACGATGACGCCGACTACAATGTATACGAAGATAAAGATGATTTTGCAAATTGCTTCGAGGACGAAGAAAACGACAGTGAGTGGCAACCGAGCAGTGGCGATGGCACCACAACCAATGACTCTGACGATCAAATTCCATCAGATGACAGTGAGGTGTCAAATGACACCACATCCGCTGATGTCAATATGGAAGCTGTAAAAGAGCCACATTCAGAGAAGGCCAGCGACAGATCACCACCGGATCCGATAAATTCAACACAAACGACTCAACCTCCTCGCCGCCCTCGCCGCGACAGACCATCCTCTCGTGTCTTGTTCTATGTCGACTTTGCCAGACCAGCCGAGGATGTATGGAACGCAGTCGCAGTGGCCATGGCAGTGTGCCACTGCAGGAATCTGAGGCTCCAGTATTGCGATACGATCAAGCAAGAGCCGGGAATCGACGACGATGCCAACGCCGCAGCACGTGGTGGTCAGAGGTATGACGTGGACCCGGATGCATAATTTTTCCATGTTATTGACAGTCAAGCGCCTCACAGAGGCGCAAGAACTTGACATGATAGACCAGGATTTTCAGCATGAGGCGAAAACCTTGAAGATTCGTTGCATACTCTTGAATAGCAGAGCAAACAAGCCATGCCAACAACTAAATAACAAATCAGATACCAAATCGAATATCAAGTCAAACAGGACGTCAAGTAGTGGGCTGAGCAGCGTGCCAAATAGTATGTTAAATAGCATATTAGATACCGCGTCGAGTGGTTCGTCAAAAAGCATACTAGGTACAACCTCGAGTGACATGCCAAGTAGCATGCCAAGTAGTGTGTCAAGTAGCTAGTCAGATGACATGTCACTTGCAATATGATGAACACAACAATCATTACTGTCATGAATACCAAGTGGAGTACTATGTCAATTACTATGTCATTTGCTATTCATAACACTGACAATGGCACCTGTCAAGACTGATTTCATGATTACGAAAATTTCCTCACAATGGAATTTAGGGCGGCCCGAACTTTTGCCCAATGATCAAGCGCTTTGCAGCTTCGGAGCTGCCAATAGCTGATTTTCCCAAACTAGGCCACCTCCAATTTAACCTTCACGATACAGCCAGAAAAAGCAATTGCCCTCTCCAACCGCGCTCTCGATCAGTAGGCGCCAGCTCGCTTTACCCAACCGGGCATCGGCGAGTTGGCAATTGCCCCGTATCCCGACTGCACTACGGCCGTGTTGACGAGCGTGAGGCCCGATAGCTTGTTTCCAGCCTTGTCAAAACCCCAGAGCGAGATGGCGAGCGTGTTGTTGCCGTTATAATTGAGCACACCCTGCGGAACGGGGAACTGCGACTGTGGGCCAATGTTGTTGACGTATTTGCCAAACTGATATCCGTTGACGTATAACTGAGCGCGGTAATTCCCGGTAGAAGAAGAGGAAGAATTGGCGAATTGGAAGGCGAGCGGGATGTCGTAGCCAACAGGTAGATTGAGGCCGAAGGTGGTTGACCAGAAGCCAACGCCCGGTGCTGAGATGCCATTGAGTGGGCTGCCGTCGCTCCACCCGTTGGCTGCTGTCGTTGGAGGATTGGGTAGGTGGTAGCCCTGGCGCTCGGCGAACAGACCTCCCTCATTGAGGGGTCCGCGCACCGGGTCGGCGAAATTTTCGCCACCCAGATTGCCGGTCAGCTTCCAGCTGATGCTTGTTGGGAAGCTGTAGGCTATGATGCCACGTGGATTCTTGTTACCGTCGCTGCCTACGGTGAAATCTTCATCAAGTCCCATGTTATCGATCAGCACTGTCAGTACATACTGCTTCCCAGCGCTCAGGCCCGGCAAAGTGGCCACATGCGAGTACGAAGCCGAGGCCGAATTTCCCGGGAAACTGGAGACGAGCGTGCCATTGAGCCAGATAGCTGACGCGAATGCGGTACCACCTTGCGTCGTCAGATTCAGTGTCTTCTCTTTGCCGGTGGCAGTGAAGCGGCCGCGGAAGAGCAAGTTGCCCGTATGGAAGCCGTAGTCGCTACCGTACAGGCTGACAGGCGTCTTGAGCGGTGCCACAGTATTATTGCTGGTATTGTGGCTCGCGCTGACCCAGCGTGAATCATCGTAGCTAGTCTGAATCTCCGGCAGACTGTTGATGTATCGCCATTTAGCGCTGGATAGGTCTGCCAACGACACCTTGGGGCTGCCAAAGTTGACCACGCCGGAGATCACACCATTGCTGGACTGCGTAGTCTGTACCTTTTGTCCGTTGAAGATTAGCGAAGCACCCTTGGGAGCACCGCCGATTATCTCGATAGTAGTGGTCCTGTTGAGATCACCATTGAGGGTTATTGTGGTGCCAGAGATGCTGGCGTTGCGTAGCAGATAGCCTCCGTTGATGATGAGCGATGTTGTGGCAGTGCCCGTGTATGGCGTTTGGCCATTAATGCCCGCGTCTAGCACCCAAAAGTTATAGGCTGAATTTCGATCCAACAGATAAACGAACAGATTCTGGCCGACAGCCACGACGCTACGCTTTGACGAAGTTGCCCAGTTAACAACCAAGGCGCCATTGCGGGTTGCTGTCTTGGGTGCCGTGCCTTCGATGGTGGTAAGTGTGTTCTGACCAACAAATGCTGCCTCGTGAGTCTCATTAGCACCGCCATAGAGAACCAAAACGGTCTTGTCGGCATATTTCTTCCATGTGAATACCTCAGCAGATGAGTAGAGTAGGTTGGCGCCACCAAGATCGTAGTCTGTGACGTGGATCTTCGAGTCTCGGCCATTGAGTGAGAGAGAAGAGCTCAGCTGCGGGATATTTACCCGACCCTTACTGGTCGTAACGTTCAGCTTGTACGATGTTGCCGAAGTTGACGCATAGTTGGAGTGCCTGACTATATAAAAGGCGGTACTATTGGTGGTTAGACGGGTGGTGGTGATATCTTGGGTATTGACATAGCCGCCCGCAACAGCGCTGGATCCATTGGCGTATAAGTAGGCGGGACTCGCGTGCAAAAAGTTGGCTTGCAATTTGATTTCGCTATACTTCTCCCGAGCCACAGTCCGATCCTCGGCAATAGCGGCACCGTAATCGTAGCTTGTGTATCCGCCAGGGTGTCCGAGATTACCCCAATTAGTGCCTTCTGTGAATTAGCAAGAAAGCCTTGGCTACATCCTGGTCTACATAAAATACCTCCAAAGCCCATATAGATATTGAAGATTGTAACTTCTGGCCCATAGTTGTTCTTGAAAAACACTCGCTCGAATTCAGGTCCTGTAAGGGCTGTACACTTGGCAAACCCAACGCCACCCCATGGATCAAAGGCGCCACCTTGAAACTCGGAGATCGTGTAGGGTGTCGTCGGACTTTGCTGTTCGTGAAGCGACCAAAAGTTGGTAGGCAGTGCGTTGTTCGGCCAGGTGGTTGGGTTGGAGCAATCAAATCCGAGAGGGTAAGAATCGTGGCCGTAGATGTCAACCGCACCCTGACCAGTACCTGGAGCGAAGAGGCCCTTGGGGGAGGCGTCGTTGCTGACGAACGGTACCGTGATGCCAGAATCTCGAAGCATTTGCTCAGTATCGGCAAAGTATTGCTTGTTTGGGAATTGGACATTGCTTGTTGCCTGGGTGTACTCATTCTCTGGCTGAACGAGGATCACCGGTCCGCCATTCGTTATTTGAGCCTTGGCAATCAGCTGCCCAACGTTCTTGACATAGTTGGCGGTCGATGGTAGAAAGTCTGGCGTCCTACTGATTGCTGGAGATCGTTGGAGCCAGCCTGGGAATCCTCCACCAGATGATTCAGCGTTGATGTCTATGGATGGTCAGTAATACTGATCCGTGATTTTTCCTGACATACTCAATACAGCTTCCAGTAGCTAGAATATGAATCATCGATGTGCTCCATTAACCCGGTCAAAATAGTCATCATGCTTTGTGCTAGCTTTGAGTCGAAAGACAAAGGCAAGGATACAATGAGCACTACGCAAACTTCGTCTCGCATGCCAACCATACATAGTTCAAGTTGGTCAGAAGTCGTGGAAACAATCCATCAGCAACAAGAGATTCTGTTACTCACACGGTCCAGGCCGAGCGACAAGGTAGATACCTGCCTTCTTTGCCGCGTCGAAGAACGGCTCCAAGGCAAATATACCCTGTGCACTGAAGTTGCCTGGTTTGCCCTCGAGTAAAGCCCAATCAGTGTAGAAACTGACGCCACTGAAACCGGCAGACTTGAGCTTCTGAAAGATATCGAGCCACAAGCCTGTGACGGGCAGCCGATAGGCATGGAATTCTGCATTGTACAATAAGATGCGTTTGCCGTTGATATAGACCGAGTGTTGATCATACGTCACGATGCTATGGTTTGCTGCATTGGTCTGTAGCTGCTGGCCGATCAGACCCGAGGACGATGAGCCTGATGATGCCGGTGAGGGCAGGCCAAGGGCCCACGATAGACAGCATAAGAGTGACACAGCGTGAGAGACGAACATGTTGACCGAGTTATGCACGTAGTCAAGTGGTTGCTCGATGAGAGGCCGCTGCAGAGGTTCGAGTGGTAGCAGGTCGCCACGAGCAAAGGCCATTGCGGGAACTTTGGTACATATATATGTGAGTCGAGCATCCAATCGTCAAAGACGAAGTTGTGTGGACAGACCTCTCCTCATTCGCAGCCGGTGTGGTAGCTATGCAGGTATGTCCCCTCCTTTGCCCTCTGCGTGTCTGGTTGGCCCACGCTACAGGAGAGAGAACGTTGCAGCCAAGATGGTGCTAGAAGGAGCTTGCTGCGCTTCGATGATCAGCATTCAACCGGAGAACGGAACTGGGCCTTTCCAAAGGCCGACACGTATTAAACAAGAACTTCCGAATTAGCTCACGAGCCATTAGGAAGGAATTTTTGAGTGCTTGCAGCATCAAAGATCACCATTAATTCAAGAAGCAGCAGTTGCAACCAAGCCGAGCTGGTGATCGGCAGCCGGCAGAAAAGCTCAAACGGAATAAAAGCCACCTTAGGCGTCTTGTGGGGTTGATATTGTCGGCAGGAGCGGCTCGTGCTTTAGTCAACCCAAAATCGCCTGGAGCTTCATTGCCGGCTGGTCCACGACAGCTTGAATAGCAATGATGCAGGTGGTCTACGTCTCTATTTGGACTTGCTTGATCTTACGATCAAATGTCATGGCGACTGCTTTTTTTTTCTTTTTTTCTTTTTTGAATATTAAAGCGGTACTAGTATAGGTAGTCACCAAAGACTCAGGCGAGTCATTGAGGAGACATCTCCATACGCGAATTATTCGGTATACATTTGCATGGAGCTACTGCGGAAGTGTATGAATCTGTCGTACTGGGCGTGATTGGACCGCAATTAGAACAGCAGAATCCAAGCCAGCTTCAAAGTCAAAGCTTATTTCCCCACGATTTCATCACATTGCCGTCGGACTGTAATCAGGCTAAATTGATTTGGTGCCTCTCATCCGTGCCGAGGACTCCGACACCAGGATACTGCTGCACGAGTTGGATAGAATTCTGCTTCTTTCCAGGCACGTCAGCAGAGCCCTTACTGTGGAACCTGACTGTCTCATGGCAGGAATCTTCATCTCCTTCATACTTGTGTGTCTTTCATTTGGCTGCCTAGTAATGTTGACGTACATCTACAAGGTCTTATGATATCAATGTGCCATCGCCTGCTTAGTGGGTGAAAGCTTCTCAAATTGGTGGCGACATTCTAACTGTTCATACATGCTCGACTCGTGTAAAGCTCATGTTAATGCCAAACATGTTGTTATGTTGGTAGCTCTCTTCACAGCATCTCGTTCTATCTCCTTAGACTTGTCCTCCTTCAATTCATCAACTCTGATGGCGTAGCTGGGACGAGAACATGATCTGTCCACGAAAGTGAGCTGCCGCTCTCAATCAATTTGCTATCATTGCCTGTCACATGCGTTATTGCTTGTCAAACTCAGGACCACCCATTGGCATCCGTCGCTTCTAACCCTACAAGCGGTGACGATAAAAACTCGTGCCTTCAACGCGACGAAATCCTGATCGTTCGAGCAGCTCCTTTGCTAACTCTGGCGTTATTGCGGGAGCACCGCTTGTCACGCCAGTACTTCCCCCGTGGCATGACAAGGCGTTGCAAGATATGAAAATCCATGATGGGCTGCATGCTGAAAAGGTCTTCACCTCGAGCATCTTCTCAATCGTCTTCTTTATCGCTCCGTGATCAACATGTGGCTCGGAGCTGTTAATCTGGCTCACATAGAACACATTGCCGTCAGACCGCAGCGTTCTATTTTCTTCGACTAGTCGTGCCGGACCTTGGAGCAGCCTGACGAAACGAAGCATTTCAAGGTCGGGTCTGAAAGCGGTGCCGTCTTCAGACGTGGTAAAAGTTCTGTGATCGTTAGCACTTGTGCAATTGCAAATATCAGGATCGGCACCATCGACGTTGCGAAGACATGGCCACCCTTTCCTGCTATCGGCAGCGTCACTGGCGTGGTGAGACTTCTATCTGTCTACATACCTTTCCTCCACATTTTGCGAACTAGCCGGTTCGCTCAGTGCGCTCACTTTCCAGACAACCGCCCTGCCAATATGCACTTGCAGACCAGGCGCTTCTCGGTGCACGACGTGCAATCGAAGATCAACGAACTTCTCGTCAGCTGAAGCAGGTCAGTTCTTGATTCTTGGTATGTTTCCAGCCAACAGCCCCCGGTTTTAGATCGGGTTTCTTTGTAAACAAATGATGAGATACAAGAGGGAAAGCATCGAACAGTAGCACGCATCTCAAGCAGCAATACAGGCACGACATACCAGATCTAGAGCCTTTCATGACCATTGCCATTCTTTCACCCGTCCTTGCATCTCGTGTGTTTCCTGCACTCCAGATCGAACGGTTGCTGGCAAGGCACGACTGAAGGTGATACCTGAATTCACAAACGCCAGCCTCAGCCATTGTGTTGGGTCTCGCCATCTTGAACTCAGCCCTGTCGGTCTCTGGAGTCTATGCGACTAAAATTGGGCGCAAAAGATTTCCTCACGTGGAGTTTGGTGGAACGATAGTTGGCTGTGTGGAGGGAGAATGAAGAGGTAAGATATAGTTCAGTTGAAGTAAAGTTCTGCCTTTCATCTTCTTTGATTAATGCAAAGAGCTTTAGACCAGCCAACGGGCTTCTTTGGGGTTTGGCAAACAGGGTCAACGGCTGTTTGAGTGGGTATATCACAATACTGTGGCACTCGGAGCTTGAGTGGGTTATTGTACCTTGTCGTCAAATCTTGTGAATAACCTGTGGACCGTCAAGGTTCCATCTACATACCCAGGTACACAACATACTGCCGCTGAACAGCCCATTGTTTGTCGTACTGAGAACAATCAACGAGGTTAGACAATTAATGAGGTTGGATCATGACAGACAAAGATCCCCCGACGATAAAAGAATCGAACCTGACACTACTTCAACCAAGTTTTTCTCATTTATAAGCATGCAAGGGCCGAAACGAAAAAGATGGATTTGTTAGATTTTTCAACGAACAAACGCACCAAGACAAAGACATCATGGAAATGGTACCCCTTGATGGCATTTCCCTGCTCACAAGGATCTCGCATTGTCTTTTTAAAATAGTCTCACACAAACTCAGGAGACAATGCCTCAATCGTATATTCAGTTGGTACTTTGAACATCGTTAGGTTGGGTCAGCTTTCATCGAAAGATGCTATCATCATCTGCTCCTTGTCAATTTATCTAGTAGAATCGGAGAGATAAAGAGAGTATTGACGGCCTCAATCAGCGTCAGCCATGATGTGCATGCCTCGCCAATAAATATTGAAATGGAAACAATCAAGCCGAGAGGGAGATTTGAGCTTTGACAAAGAGATAGAGCAGGCGAAAAGCAACAGCCCCGCCTAGTTTGCTTTACACACTCTGGTGCTTATGTCACGCACTGCCTCGTCTTGTCTTTTTCTTTTGGAAATGCAATCTGGTTGCTTTCTTGTTCATAAATCTTGACGTTTCACTTCTTTATTTTGGAGAATGTCATCAAAAGCCATCAGGGTTGCAGAAGCACCTGAAGAGAGGACGCGGCTCTTTTATCCCACCGCGTCCATTCCGCTGATGCTGCTGCCGCTGCCCTGTCTGCCGTATCGAACACAAAAGCCCATAGGTGCGCAAGCACAATCTCGACCTGTTTCCAGGTCTCCCCTCAGCCATCCCCAAACCATACCGCTCCCGCCCCCCGCACCATCTAGTAACCGTATTGCTCGAGCTGCTTCTTCGTCTTCGGGTCCACTTTGGCGGTCGCGGCCGCCTGAGAAAGCTGCTTTCGGAGCGCCTTCTTGCGCTCGTAGTAAGCTGCGCTCTTGACTTTGCGCCTCTCTTCCAGTCTGTTTGGTTGTCAGTGAGTGCTCCAACGAAATCTCCTTTACTAAAACTGGTCCGCGCCGGAACTGACCTTGCAACGACATCCTTGTATTTCCAGCCAACTTCGTGGCTGAGGCGGCCAACCGTGCAGTACTTGCGACCTGGCTTCAGTCGTAGCACACGCAGGGCTTGAGGCACAACCATCCTCTTCTTCTTGTCGTATGGAGCTGGAACGCCCTCGAAAACCTTCAGACGCTCCAAGGCTGCCTTGCCGCGAGCCAGCTTGTGTGGGATCATGCCTCGGACCGTCTTGTAGAAGATGCGTGATGGAGCACGGAAGTGGAAGGGACCTGCACGAGACATCAGACATGCCTCACTCTCAACGGTGTTTCACGTGCGAACGTACCTCCTCGTGTAGGGTTGAAACGAGTCATCTTGCGGAGATAGGCATGGTACTTGACTGTTCCCAACCAGTTAGTCTTCGAGTCCAAGCCCTCAAGTCATTACACTAATGTGGCCCATCCTTCATCGCCATGCAATATCTCCAACTCTTTTTTGGTTGCCTTCAGTCCACTCACGCTTTGCACGGAAGAATTCGCCCGAGATGTTCAACGCCTCACACCTCACGACCACGACCTTCTGGCCATTGAGCAGCGCCTTCGCCACCACGCTGGCCAGTCGACCGAGGAGGTGGCCCTTGCCGTCGACAACCACCTAAATCAATTGGTCAGCTTGCTGTGCCATCATTGTAGGAGTTCAAGATGGTGGCACTGACAAGCTTGCCCACGATGTCTCGTCGCTTTTGGCAAGCCTGGCAGAGCCTGAGCTCTCAGATAAACAACTTACAACAGGGTCGAACGTTGACATGGTGCTCTGCGTTCTGTGGATGAATTATGTGGTGAGTTGCAGCCGGAATTCTTTGCTGCTACGAATCGCTCTTGTCGGCGGGATCAACTTCTCGCTCGCGATAAAGCCGGACGTGCGAACAGGGCTTGGCCTCGTTAGGGCACGCAATGACTTCCACGTGACCCGCACTCAAATACTGGTGTTTTCGGAGTAAACACCGCTGTAGCTTCGGAGTTAGATACCAGTACCAGGTTGCAAAATATGTGACATGATAAGCTGGTCACTGTAGGCGATACCTTCGAGAGTTGGAGAAACTATTCAAATGATTCAATCAGTACTGACTACTCACACATTCATTCGTCTGTGCTGAGATTCTGCAAACTGCGCTCTATGCACAGTGCTGTCATAAACTCTGGAAGTAGTGTAGATACCACAACCAATTGCTGCTCAATGAACTCAAGTTAACCCCAAATCTAAATAACATTACCAAAAGAATCGAGGTTTTAGCCGTTCGCGTCGCTTACGAGCAGAGATTGATTAGTGTCAATCGCATAACAGGAAGCCTCATTCGTAATGAAGATGACTCAGATGCGAACAATGTAATTCATGCGGAGCAAGTGATCTCGTCTGTTAACTTTCACTGATTAGGTAGACAGCTTGTGCGAACTTAATGCGAAGCGAACAATGTCTGTTCAACAACGGGGGTATGCTCCAAAATTTAAGGCGGACACTGATTGACTGACTCTGTCAGCCAGGCTGGTAATGGCCGCAGCGGATTTGTTGGCATGAAGTCATCCCTCAGGGGATGCCAGAGAGACACATGGGTTCTGGTGTGCCTGTTCGGAACCGAGTGACTGCTGGCCGAAGTGACCAGGCCGAGCTCTTCTCGATCTGATTGACAAACTTGACCGATATTTTTCTCGACGTCATTCTGGCATTTCTTACAGAGAGGCGCTTCGCTCAACTCACAGCCACATGTGTCGTTCCAAGGAGGCGGCGGCAATGGTGATTGGCACATAAGACAAGCAAAGCAACCCCAATGCCACCAGAGCCAGCCGAAGCCTACTCGCTCTTCTTGTCTGACGACTACCTCGCCACATCGCCAGCAGATGGCCAGCGTCCAGACCCAGCGCCAACAGCGGCTACAAAAGATGCGTGCTGTATTGCCGTCATCACAAGGCATCAGGTACGGAGAGCTTGTGCCAGGTGGTAGAAGATCGAAGCACAGACTACAACAATACAGTGGTTCTTTTAGCAACGCTGGACATGCTGTGTGATCACTCGTTGTGGAAAGAAAAGGATCTTTGGTGGAGAGGCTGTCATGATGCTCGTCTACCTCATAGCTGGGTGAGTTGAGAGGTTGTTCCTGGGTGTGACCTCGACTCGACGTGTCGCGCTGCATGTTAGTATCCACTATCGTCTTTGGTCTGTCCACAACCAGAAGGTCGAAGGCAGTATTTGAACCTTTCTCACTGATACTAGAATCAGGGGCTGGCAGCGCTGTCTTGGGTAGCTTGAGTGCTCTTGGTGGGCTTGAGACCTTTGCTTTCAGTAAGAGGTGGCTATCGCGCTCAATCTGCCGTGGAGGCAGCTGGAGCATGTCCTCTGGAGAGAATGAGTGCTCTGTCGGTGCCGTAACGAGACAGAGCCAGGTTGAAGATGCTCGTGATAACGATGCCGTAGCTGCTGCTGCCCGTGTCGTTTCCGTCGAGCCTGAACTAAGGAAAGAGCCTCGTCTGAGGTCACTTCTTAGGTCTTCTGGTATGTTTGCAGCAGTGCTTGTGGTCACAACTGCTGCCGGTGACGGCAAGCTGACAGCAGCTTTATCGTTGAAGAGATCTGTGCCATGACTATGTCGGTTATTATCCTGACGAGCATGGTGACGGTGAGTTATATGGCGACGCCACGAATCGAGAGCACTGTTAAACATTCTTCTCATAGGCTTCGATTTTGAGGAATCTGGGAGTAATAATAGCCGGACAGTGAAAGGGCTTTCCGTTTAGTGAACGAAAGGGTAGGGCTCAGGCGGTGCTGTGCATTGACAACGATTTTTAGGTACCTGAAGAGTAATAAAGCAAAAAACTTCATTACAAGCGAGAGTGCTGGTCGAGCCCAGGGAGCTAGCTTTGTAAGTTAGAAGCTGTCGCTCGCCAATTGAAGGCAAGAGCATTACAATCTTGTCGGGAATTAGTCTGGAGGAGCAGCTACGTGGTTTGGCCTATTGGCCAGGATATTTAGAGCAAATTGATAGAACAAGAGTGATCATTCTGTTGCATTATGTCAAATGTCCGTCGTCAAGACTGAAAACGTACAGTACAGACCAGAGCCATCCCAAATTTTGTCCTGACCGACATCCGATGGCACAGACATTGGCTCATAGCAATCGTGAAAATTTCTCTTCCTGTCTCCCACATACGTTCACACGCAAACAAACACACATATTGATCTTGCTGGGACACTTCATCTTTCTGTGTTAACATCCTGCGATTTCTGCCATCCGTTGTTGTCCTGTAGCGACCGGAAAGAGTCAGTTCGGGCCAGGAGGGCAGTGTTGATGGTTTCCATCTTTTTACTTTCCCAGACTGGGGAAGGCGCTCTGGTCCGAGACGTTGAACTGGCCACCAGCACCACCTCGTGCGCCGCCACGTCCGCCGCGGTACTCACTGCCGCCACCGCGTCCTTCGCCACGGCCACGGCCGCCACGACCACGCTCACCGCCACGGAACTCGCCTCGGGGTGGACGGTCGCCACCACGGAACTCGCCACGTCCGCGGCCACCGCGGCCACCACGGTCTCCTCGTGCTGACTCATTCCACGAGTGGTCGATCTCGAGCAGGTTCTTCTCCTTGAGAGTCTTCTCACGCTTGTTCTTGCCGGCTGAAGGCGCCATATAGTCAGCCTCCTCGTCGTCTTTGTTGAGGGCCTTGGCGCCAGCCCATTTCTTGTTGTCTTTGCTGCCCTCATTTGCCTTGCGGGCTGAGAGTACGCCGCCAATGTTGAGCTTCTTGGCAGCCTGCTCAGCGAGGTACTCGGCGTAGGACTTCTGCTTCTCCTCAGGCTCAGCGCCCTCGCCATTCTCCCTAAGAACGTTGCCGTCTGCATCGACTGGGCCATCAGGGCCGGCGTCGCCTACCTCCCACTTGATCTCCTGATTGGCAATGGCGTCGCCGGCCTGCTCGTCCTTCAGTTCGGCCTCGCCCGTGTTGGCACCCCACGCAGCATCGCCTTGCTTTGGGTGGTCGTTGCTGGGTTCAATTTAGCAACTTCTCCCACGAAATCGTAGCCAAGGAGAAGCTGACTGATACTTACGGAAGGCCCCTACTATGCCTGTCATCGCGATGTCCGCGTGGGCCTTGGCCGCCGTCGGCACGACGAAGACGTCCGCCACGGCCACCACGACCGCGACGGTCAACGTTCACGTCATCTGGGATACCCGTGCGTCGGTTCCCGGCGCTGTCGACACCCCGCTGGTAGGCTTAGTTCCTCGCTTGTCAGCTTTGAACTGGAAAAATTGACGGGCAAACAGTAAGGTGAAGCTGAGAGCTCCATACCTGCTTCGCTGCCCGTGTACCTAGCTCGACCGCTGCCGCTACCGCTGCCGCCGCCGCCGCCTCTGCCACCTCGTTCTGGGTGGCTGGCTCTCGCTGGGGCAGCCTCTGGACCGCTTCGCTTTCCTGACCGGGCAGAGGGCTTGTCGATGGCCTTCGTAGGAGGCTCGGGTTCCCTGTCAGAGTCCTGCTCGGGATCATTCCCTTTTCAATCGCTTATGTGAGTTTATCTTCTCCTTCAATTGTGTTGCAATGAATGGCCTGTAAAATTTTTGTGAATGGTTTCACATACCGAGCAGGGCGTACATGTTCTGTGGGACACATTTTTTTGTCAGTCTCGGGCGGGCATGTTTGTGCGATTGGGAAAATAGCGCACACAAAGTGCGAGCAGCGTGACGTGTTGGAGAATGAGGGACACACATACCTTTGACGAGACGTCGGCCATTTTGCTGTCCTCTATTTGCCCTCGCTGTGAAGGCCTAAGAGGATTGACACGACAGTCTGTGTCGAATTGGGGAGGGGGGCTTGAATGAAAGCTGCAAAAAGGAATATGCCACTACCGTGCAGGGCTCCTTTAGGGTGAGGGAGAGAAAGCACACAAACGCACACACAAAAGGGAAGTGTGGAGCGAGATGTGGTGAGTACTAGTAGCAGTGGTATTAGCAGAGAGCGGCTTGCTGCCCCGGCGGCTGCCCAGTTCGTGTGCTTCCTAGCCCACCAAGAGCTGTTAAGCGAGGTAAAAGCCGATGACATAAAGCCGCTCGCCGCTTAAATTTTCTTCTTCCCTTCTGGCAGGCTGCTCGCCGTCACGTTTCAGTGCTGTTAGGAAGTACCTTTCTAGGTACCCTTCCGCTGTGCTAGTGCTGCTTACTCTGGTACTCTAAATGATGTAGTGAGTGCTAAGTTAGTAGCGCAATGATTGCCCTACAGCGCCTGTACCGACAAAGGCACTCGGTAGCCCTACCTACCCACTACCAGCCAAGGTGTGAGACCTGCAGATCATCGGTCTGACAGACGTCTAATTGATCTTCAGAAAATTTCAGCCTCTTATGATATTGCCACGACTCAATTAATTTCAGAATCAGGAAATGGCCATCCTTGAAGTTTTGGGTCAGCTGTCAGAGATGTGATGCGGCCAGAAGTCTAAAATTGCTGCTGGTATGTGTGGGACCATCTCACTTACTCTGCTTTCTCTTTAGGGCAAATGTCTTCAAGGATGAAACATCGTCTTGGCATTTCTGCATCCGGGGTACAGTCTGACATTCGCGGGACAATCAAAGGTTGGACAGATAGACGTAATGAAGATTAATTTCCATTAGAATGGTGAGCGGACTGAGCTAGGGTGTCGCGATTGCTTCTCACGCCCAAACTCTTGCTTTTAATCGACTTTTAGCTCCAGCATCCTCGGCAGCCGTGACCCCTGCATGCATCTCCACGATCTGGACCCGCACAGCCTCATCTCTCAATTCGCAACGTTGCCATCACGTCCAACCCCTTTTCGCTCTTTCCCATCTTTCTCAAATAGACCATGCGTAATGGGGACAATTTTGGCTCTCATATTGAACTTTACATGGTATCATCTGCATCACATCCCATCATTCTCTTCCAGCTTGTGGCTGACTTATATACAGAATCGCCACGCTTTTGGCTGAACAGCTTGCAAGCTCCTTGAACACCATTCAAATGTCCAGTGAGATCTTATGTCTAGCACCTTCTGCTTTCGCTCTTCACCCTTAATAAAAGAAATTTTCTTTCTCTCTCCCCCGTGCAGAGAGTGACTCAAAGCTAGTGTGGCTTCCTTTGCCTTTCGGCATAATCGAATTGTGTAGGGTACTGCATGCTCTGATCAATCCCAAAAGGGTCAGTGCCGTGGAGTTGGTTGAATGCAGCCAGATTGGCTCCCATCATTCCGTAAGCGTGGCTCAAATTGGGAGCCGGTTGGCCGATATGTGGGTCCAAGCCCTGCGCAACCGTCGGCTCCGACTCGATCACTTGGTTGATACTTCCAGCTGCTTGTTGAAATTGACTTGTTCCTATGATACCAAATTGCTGTCCGCCGACTGGCCCAGGAAACTGGCCGGCTAGCAGCGGTGGACTTGACTGAACAGCAAAAGAGTCTTGCTCAAGTGGGAACGAACTTGGCGGTTGCTGTGGCTGCGCCGGCTGCGGCTGTGGCGGTTGCTGCTGCGACTGCTGCGACTGCTGCTGCTGCTGCTGCTGGTGTTGCTGCTGTTGCTGCTGTTGCCGCTGCTGAGTGCCGGCCTCAAACCCGAGTGGCCACGCGCTAGGAATGGATTGGCGCCGTTGTGGTAAGGACAGGTCAGGGATATTCGACATGGAGCTGGATTGCCGTAGGCCGTGGACGAAGTGAGCCTGATTGGCTGGAATCTGCCCAGTGGCCGACTGTGGGAGCTGAACGGGGCTCCTGAAAGTGAAAGAAGCGCTTGGTGGCACGACTGGCGAGGCTGATGCCACACTGGCGGTCGCATTCGAGTCTGACCTGATGAGGCCCGGTGACCTGGTGTCGACAGCAAGAGGTTTTGGCCTGGGTCGTCGAAGCACACTTCGATGTGCCGGTATCTGTACGAATGTTTGAGGCGCTTGGGGAGGCGAGTATACGGCACCTTTCTTGCGAATCTCGAACCTGAAATCGATGTCTGACGTGGTCAGTGTTATCAGCGGCTTGCATTAAATGGTTTGAGATTCGCCATGACCCAGTGAACCTACCATGTTCGACAAGAACACGCTCAAGTAGCGAGTTCTTGTATCTGAGCATGAGATTCTCATCCTGGTCTTTGCGTTTCCCCGCCTCCATCGATTCTACCCTTTCCTCGAGATGTTGTTTGTCGGCCTCTAACTGTTTGATGTGCTCGGTGCGACGTTCTCTGAACGCGGCCTGTGCGCGTCTGTTCCTCTGTTTCTTTTCTTCTGTCGTTTGGTAGAGCTATGAAGCCCGGTCATTTTAGCCATGTCGACAAAACGAAAGCAGTTATGTGAGGTGGGAGGGGTATGGTATGAGAAATGAAATGGATGGTCAACGATGGGGGAACGGGTTGAGAGTGAGAAGGAGGCGTTCGGCAGATTTTGGCAGCAAACTCACAGGCTTACGCCCACCCCTGCGCTTCTGCACGGGACTTTCCTCCGCAACACCACCATGGCCTTCAGCCCCTCGAAGTTCCAAGGCGTGGTCATCTTCTTGTGTAGGTGACTCGAGCGAAGAGGCAACGTCTTCCCTCGACTCTTCGCGCTTGGGAATCACCGGGACATCCTCTCCATTTGGCATGACAGCTCGAGCCAAGGCCTGATGTCCTCAAGAAAGAGCAACCACCGGGACGAGGGCGTGCTGTCTGAGCGTTGGGCTGGGGAAGATACCGGCATGCCCCACTGAGAAGGAGGTAAAGTCTTTTGGGCCGAGGGAAGGGGGTCCCGTGTCCAAGAGAGCTTGGTGAGACGGGAGAAGAGTAAGAGTGCGGCGGCTGATCATGCAAAATAGCAAACACTTGCAGATCATGGACCGGAGAGAGAAGGGGGAGGCTTGTGTACCTTCCTCCTGCTGCTGTTGATGCTGCTACTGCTGCTGCCACCAATTGCCAAACGTGGCAAGAAAAACGGGAGGCAGGAACGTTAAGCGAGACAAGTCAGGTATCTGCTACAGAAGGAGCGGTTATATCAAAGATCTAACAGCCATGCGAAAGATACGGCCTGTTTGTGGTCAAATCGGGGGCTCAGATGGGGGGGGAAAACCACGCATTGACAAGACTAGACGAGCTGCGAACGTGCATCTCGAGGCGGCGGCAGCAGCAGCGGTGGAGCCACATGAGTGCACAAAATAACGTCCGATAGCTTAGCCCACGCGCTTGGCCTTTCTTCACTTTGCTTTGCAAGCAGCTGCGAGTCAGCCATAATCAGCGGTCCCTCGCCTGAACAAGCATCAAATTCTTGCCTTTAGTGAACTGCCCGCGGCGCCCTGTGACGCCAGTGGGATGTTGTTAGATGGAAAGACAGCATCTTTTGGGCGAAGGCGCGGCATTTGGAATTGTGATATTGGTCGGCCAGCTCCGAAGGCACCGGATAAGCCAGCCACCGTGTAGCAGGATGAGCGTGGGTGTATATCCTCTCTCTCTCTGTGTGAATGCCTGGCACAGATCGAGAGCCATGTCGAAACCTATTGGCAGCGCCACTTCCTAGAGCTGCCATGGCCGTCCGCATGTATCATTATAGATCACTGGTACGTCCGTGGAAATGGAAGGTAGCTCCAGCCGGCGCCCACATGCACTAGGGTTTAGGGTGGCAGGCTAACGAAGACAAAATGAACCTTTCTGTGCGTGGCCCGTATCGGGTCTTGTACCTCGCTGACGGAGAGCCATCTCGTGTCCTGGCAACGTGACCCTCACAACCAGAGTGGGCGACAAAACACTGGTTGTGGCCTGGGTGTATGTGTGTGTGGGTGTGGGCTTGCAATGGTGCCTCACTTCAAAGTCGCGAGTCAAGATGCCATTCCGGCAACTAGCCCTTTGGGGGATGCGCATGTTTGATGACGGCTTCTGAGTTACAAGCAAGCGTTAGCGAGCGGAAACTGCGGGTTGGGTAGAAAATTTCATTGAAGGTTTGGTCCTACCCTTGCCTAGAACGTGGTGAGGTACGACTTTGGAGCTTGGGCAGAGGGAAGGGCCGAGGCGCATGTCACACGTCAATGATGACCGTGAACAAGACTGGAAGCATTTCAATTCTCAGAAGCTTGCAAAGTACTTCATCCTTTGCTGTAATGGATCAATCAATGAAGTGAGTGACGACCTGCGGTGACTTTCGGGTTGTTCTTATTGTACACGCATTGTTGGCCTGGAAATATTATTGAGACGTCGCTGGTTTTGGCGTCCCGTGCTGGTCAATTTGAGAAGTCGCAGCCACAACCAGCACCTCGGACCCTTGGGCAAAAAATTACGAGACCGACGGTGGAAGGGAGGCATTTGGCCTCTACGCTGTGACCTTTGCATACGTATAGATAGAGCCTGTCAGGCTTCTTCATGCTAAGAAATGGTGCTGAATAATCAAGAAGAGGATTACAGCAACCTGCGTAGATCAAGCTGCGTGCCCAGTTCAGTCTTCATTGATGGGCAGCCCAGATGAGCAAGCCTCTGCGCGATCAATTACTGCTGATCGGCGGATGTTGAGGATCACTGTCCGAATACCATCCTTACTGCTGCAATCCAACCAGCAGTGCTCACCATTCATGTACAAGATCTGGATCTTCCCTTCCCGAAGTTTCTTTTGAACGGAGACCATGAAAAGGGAAAAGTAAGGTCGAATGCAAGAAAAGGCAGTCAGCAACCTTCGAGCAAACGTCACAAACCTGGAGTTGGCGACCCTCTCCTGTCTGGGGTCGACGGTTGAGTTTGGCCAGTTGATAGTAGTCAGGTTTCTACCTCAGATCCAGGACTGTCGCGGGCGGCGCGTGCTGGTGAAGCGGCCGTCGGGACCCTTTAACAGGTACCAACCTACCACTAAGAAGCGTAGGTGTGAAGCCACACCTGAGCCATGGCTTGTCAGAATCTGGATCTTTGCAAAACAGACGCCGAACTCGAAACGAGAAGTTTGTCCCGGCGGCTCGGGTCTTCTTGTTTGCCCTGGCAGCATGTCTGGGCCTTGCGCCACCCTTCACCCATGACTACCATGATTTCTACTGACCTTTGGGTCTCTCTCTCACAAGATCAGCCACGTTGATGAGCCGCCTTCTTTTGTTTGCTGTCGGAATCTTGACACTTCCGTGCCCCGTCGCGCCGAACTTTCGTGGAGGCCTTTTCCAGTGTGCGCCCATAGTGACGTTTAATCTAGATTCTCATACAGCCTGATTCGCAGCGACAATCCCCGGCACTCGCCAACGAACCCCTGACGCCAAAGTATGTTTTCAACTCGTAAAGCAACCTACACGCAGTTCCTTGGAGCAGAATCGCAGCGCTTGGCGACTCCCTGACAAAGTGGCTTGCTGCAGGGAGATCAGATTGCTCGAGGCTATACCAACAATGGCCGTCTCAAATCCACTATTTGATTTTACTGCAGACCGACGCCTTTTCCAGACCTCTACCATTCTTGCTATGGCGTGATCACACACACATAAGCCAAAGCGGTTCCCTCTATACTTGTGTTATTCATCCACCGTTATATCACGAATGCGAGAATCCGAGCTCTTGGCACGATAAAGTCCCTGAGAAAGCCTCTTCCATCCTCGAATTGACGGTACTCAGCCTGCGTTCATGGTCGAGACTGTTGCTGCAAACAATGCAGTTTACTCTCATCCTATTGAAATCCGTGAACCTGCACGAGGATTGGCCTTGACATGTTGAGGATCATTACCCACCTATTGCAATATCAGCGGGCCTTTGAGATTCAAAGCTAATTGAACAGGCAGTGAGGGTCGAATGTTCGTCGAAACGATCGAGCTGACAAGAATTGGACAGCATACATTTCATCATGTTAGTGTGATGCCGTGTTATGCTTCAAGAGACTTCCTCATCTGCACTCACTATATTGATCTGCTGAATGTACTTTGTCGGGCTGATGAAAATTTTGAGACTTGCGTGAGCTTTGAGACTGATGTGTTGGTTGTTACCTTCATGTTCCCGGACATGCCTGTGCCAGTTTGTGTCGTTCGTCCATCAGAATGGCCAAATGACGGATCAAGGTGTCGACGTGGAACCTTTCTTATGTCTTCTTCCTTTCGTAGACTGACCACTATAGCTTCAGCTCTCTTTTGTGTACGAGGAAAGGGTCTTGTCAGAACTACTCAGCCTAGACGTGTACCTGAATTTGTTTCAACCACGAATACCAGCTCGATCCTAAACCCGCAAATTTAGCTATGAAAAATTCAAATCAGCACCCCAAGACTTTTGCCTACTACGATGGACCCTGCAGACCGCTGTCACCATATGTTCACACACCTTGGTCTTTGGGAAGGTGCGGTGCAAAGACCGCAAGTCAGCTTCTTCTGGTGCCTGCCACGTAGCGTGACTCAAAGCCTGATCTGAATGCGCAACAAACCTGGAAGGCAGTGCTACTAGTGCTAATGAGGGGACGCTCTTGCCTCACAATTTGCCTCAAGGTAAAATAGCGGCCTTGTTGATAGTAGGCTTGAGTTTGCAACCTTCGTGTCCATTGTCATCATCTTCAGCTTCGCGATTACTTGTGGCGTGTAGCAATTTTGCTGTTGTGAGACCAATTCCTGAGTTTCGAGTGTGACAAGACGACCTCAATCTGGAAATTGTCAAACGTGAAGACGGCCATTCGCTAATACTGTCACAGCTGGGCAAAGTGTTCATCAAAGAGGCTCAAAGTCCGGTTTCTTAGAGCAGCCAGCTAAAGATCGAGACGATCCGAGCAGATAGTCTCGCTCGAATCCGATGGCTGGTTTGGTCATACCTACTCAACCCGAAACTGAGGCAAGCAAACGTCCACAAGTTTCCGAGGACCCGCATGAAATGGGTGTCTACGACACTGACATCAGGCAGAACAATGACACTAAATTTGCGACCACAGTGGGGACATGTGACCCTGTCGTATATTTCGACGGACAAAGGAGTCAACGTCGATCATCATCTCCCCCATACGCTGCACTAAGGTCACAAATGGACCGTGATGAGTCTCCGGCACAGTCTGATACCACAGCGCTGACTCCACCGGACGATAGCTCAGTTCCGCTGACTTCTTCTAGCGGACGGGTTGGCAGTCTCGTGATTCATATTCATCGGAACAAGTCGCGTGGTCTCTTTCAGGATAACATGATCGTCATCGGAGCCTTGAGCCATCAGACTTGGGTCAGCGGTGAGGTGTTGTATTTTGACGTTGAAATTGATAACACATCAGACAAGTCCATCAAAAAAATTGAAGTAAATTTTGTACGTACGATATCAGCCGCTTCGGATGGCATCATGTCGAACCCATCTACCAGACCAAGGCCTGTCAATACAATGATCAAGACACTAGCGACTTGGACTTGGCGAAAAGGACGCGAAGGCTGGGATGGCGTGACACCACAGACACGAGTCGAAAAGATATGGAACCCAATCGTTCCTGCAGGCCAGGCAACGACAAGCGAGAGAGGAATTGAAGCTTCATATTCACTATCTATTACTGTCCCATGCTTTATAGGAAGAGCAGCAACTGCTTCAGTGCCTCTAAAGGTTATAGCACCAAATTCACTCGGAAGACTTCGCCTGGAACAGCGACTTCGCCATGGATTTCGACTGCGTCCCTCGATGAGGGACATGATAATCCCGGGTGGTGACAAGCAGGCAGAGCGGAACAAAGAGACAGGAGTAGAAGGGACGACACGCAATGATCAGTCACAAAATGTTCGAATTAGCGAAGATTCATCTTACATTAGCACGAGAACATTGCCCATTGAACAGGTGGCTCAGTCGTCTGAGCCTCATGAAGATCCTCAGCCACAGGAGATTGAGGCCGCAAAGCCACACGGCGTCTTCATGAGCAGCAGCCAGATTCCCCAAGCCAGTGACGAGCTGCTGAATGAGATGCTGTTCAATCTTTCCAGATCGGCCAAAAAAGCAAACAAGAGAAAGAAGATTCTTGACAAGTCGAAGCAACTATCGCAAGCTGGCAGGATCCAACCGATTGATAATAGTACAGGACACATTTCTCGATCACAAAGTCATCGAGCATCTATTCTAAAGCCATTATCTGCAATTGGAGCCCATAGTCGACGTAGAAGCACGGAAGATACTCGACAACAAGCAAGGCATTCCATGCTAGCGCCCTCCAAAGAACCTCTCTTGCGCACCAGTTTTGATAATTTTCTGTGCTCTCAAGCGCAACAGAAACGAAGCACACTGCTCTCGCCAGAAGTGGCTAACGAGGCTCTGGCCGATCGCAGCAACAGCACATCTATTGAGCCTGCTCCTTATCAATCGTCACCTAAAAGAAAAGCTGGTATCGATGTAGAGGACGATTCATTTTCCTCTTCTTCATATGATGAGACAGCAGATGATCGGAGAGGAGATGCCACTCAAACGTACTCCAACGAGAAGCAATCAGCCATGCTGCTTGATGCAGAAGATCTTGAGCGCTTTGTTCGTGAGAGGCGCAGCTTCCAAGCGGCGCGGAGGGAGAGTGCGAATCCTTTCTTCAAGGGCTCTGCTGGCAAAGAACGCCTGCGAAGTGCAAAACACACGGCCTACTTGAGTCTGAAGGAGCGACATGAGGAGAAGAGGCGGCTGGAGGAGATGCTAGCTAATCAACCGTACTTTGTCCGAAGGCAGCACCAGCAACAGCAGCACAGACGTCACATGAGTGGAGGTACTTTATTTTATGACTACCATGGCAAAGGTGGCGATTTCTTGAACCCAATCAACCCCAGTTCTTTGACCACAAGGCAGAGAGACGGCAGATCAGAAGACGTGTGTGGCAACACTGGCATGGCCCAATACACTTCAAACAGCGATACGTGTCATGACTTTGGCAATGCCAAAAGAGACAGCAATGCTAGCTATTTACTCCATGGACGCAAGAATTCTTCACGATATGGGCGATCGGAGTCTTGGAGATACTCAGGCCAGAGGACCTTGTTTTGAAAAAGTTCAAGCGAGTGACATTTGATCACTGCTCTCTTCGGAGCGGCAATGCAACTCTTTCTCAGCTCTTCACCGCATTTATTTCGGCACGCTCAAAGGAATACTTCACAGTCATTGGCAAGATGAGCCAGGATGCATTATGCAGACGAAACGCGAAACATATCTATGCAGTGGAAAGGTGACAGCAGAGCTCACCTCAACATACTTTGGACGGGCATCAGACTAACGGTGGCTTGGGCAATTTTCATCAGTCTCAGGCCACTCTGGGGTACGGTGCATGATAGTGGCAAGAACCTTTCTTTTTCTCATCTCGACTTCCGAAAATTGTGCCTGCAGCACATGGTAGGCTAAGCATTCAGAGGCATAAACATTCTCAACATGACATCATTCGAATCATGAAGGATCGTGCCAACGTCAACGGAATTGACAGGTCAACATCCTCGAAATTCGAATTTCAAGATATGTACTGTTCATCAAAATATGATCACAAAGTATGCTGAAGCAGGTCTGGACGTATAACGGATTAGGGTAACGAACAAACTTGGCGGAAAAGTACACAGAGGATAACCTAATTCACGGAGGGACAAGCAGAGGAACAATGTTCCATACCAGTAGTCGTCTTTGTTCTAAAATATACAATCACGCCTAAACCACTTCAATCACATCAAGTTTATCTTACATGACACATGCGTGCCTCTTGCATGATGCCCCTTGCCCTTGAAGGACCTCTCTTCCCCGGTGCCACTCAGGTTCGGTTCGACGATCCCCAAGAGTTGGTAAAATCGAAACCCATCATATTCATCAGCGCGACTCACGCGCCATGTTCAGCGCTGCTTGGAAGTAATCAAGGAACCAAGCGAGATCGGCATTCTGTTCAAGCTTGGACGCATATTCAGCCCAGACGGCCTCTGCTGCCTTCTTAGCAACAACGTCCGCTTTCGCTCCTCGTGCATGTTTCGACCTGGCTTCTATCTCTGCCGCTGATTCCATCGCGCTGGTAACGAGAGCAGGTGCGTTGCCTTTCCTGATCTCACTCCAGTGAGTGGATGCGCTAGCATATGCGAGCCTCTCTTCTCCAGGTTGGTCAATTTGGTCAAGGTGGGACAATACCGTACGATCCGGAATGGGTGAACCAGATGGTGATTCAGCAGCATCTTCTGCAGGCCGTGCTTCCAGTGTCAGCTGCTCCCATTGCCTGCCCATGCTGCCTGCGTCAATGATCGAATAGGTGAGCGGAAATCCTTGAAAACGACCATGCAGACGCGAGTGATGTTCAACTCGGGAGAATTGATAGTTGACCAGTTGGCACTCATCCAGTAGACCGCCTTGTTGCTGTATCGTCTGGCTTTTGTTCTCATCCTCCTGTCCAGGACTGTCAAACATCGAGCTTCGGATGCGAGCGGCGTTTGTGCCAGACAGACATCGACGCTTTTGCTTGGCGTTATGCACATTGAGATCATTAATGTGACGGGCCGGTTCAGCGATCGTGACCTTGACAATTGTAGGGATTGAGCGCTCATCAACGCGACCGCTGCGCAAAGCAATCTGGTCGATGAAGTCTTTCATGTGTTGGTCGATAGCAGAATCTTGCAAAGTGGATAAGAATTGCCTCGATTCGATCTGGAGGTCAAAGGCTTCAGACGGTAAGGCGACTTGTACCGGCTGAAGCGCACTGGCCAGTCTTGCCTCCCTCATAACCAGTGCTCCTTGCTCCTCTTGAGACGGTTCGAGCTCAAGATGAAGATCTGGTAGCGCCAAAGTAGAGGTTGTGCCAGCCGTAGCATCGACGCCAGACTCTATGGCTTGTGAAGGCTTGAGTATCAGAACGACCCGCTGCTCTTCATATGTTTCTGCTCCATTGAGGCGCTCGAAAATCGAAATGCCACCTGGAAGAGCTGGTACAAACAGTTTTTGTTTCTCTTTCACAGATCTGCGGAATAGCTCTTGTTGAGACGCCCTCTTCACCCTTTCTCTTTGCTCGTCCGACCTGTCTTCCACCTCCGCGAGTAGAGGCTCCAGCTTCTCTGGATCATCGAACCCAAGTTGACCGGTGCGAACTGTCAAAGATGGTGTGATTGTTGTGGACCACTGCTGATGGTCCCCAGCCATAACGTGTCGGCGATGGTTGGGTTCTCGACGCCCAAGCCGATTCCATGACTGGAGTAGCTTCGATCCCATGTCCACTCCAAGTCGCAAGGTTTCCGCTGCATCAAGATTTTCCTGTTTACTGTCGGCAAGTTGAGTAGGATCGGAGCAAAAACGGTACAGACTAGAGTTGCGGTGATGGATTGGAAGTGCTGTTTCACCTTGGACAGGTGCCTGATAGAAGGGAACGGGAACATTTGAGAGTAGATGAACCTCAGAGCTGTGAGATTGGCCATAGGCAATGTCATCAATCAGTCGATGAACTTGGTTGAAGGTGGTCATGTCGATGTTGTCCTTGGTTCGTCGTGGACCAAGGAACATCACGTCGAAGCCAGTAAGATTACCAGCCTCGTCAACAACTTGCGATACTTGAGACTTTGTGAACGCACCAACATCGTCAAGGACACTCAATTTCCATAGTGGCGCAGATCTTTGGAGTGAGGCGTTCTCATTGCTTATCTCGATACGCTTAGTTCGGATTATATGGAGAGGGGCGTAGAGGGCAGTGAAGGCATTACCGCAACGATCGAAGGAGCCTCTAATCCGTAAGGCGTTTGCTTCACTGTTGTATTCGGTTTTGACACCGTACTGCTGCTCAATCTGCCGAAATATATCGAGACGCGAATGCAGGAAAGCATGATTTTCCGGTCGCAGGGCGATGTCCAGTTCACCAGACTTTTTTGACTCTTCTGCGGCAATTATCCTCCAAGAATCGCGAATAATACTTGCGGCAGTGGAGGGTTTCTTGGTCAAGGCAGCTGTGCTCTTGCTCTTGAAGGCTTCTTGGAGCATGACTTGGTCGACCTTCAGGTCGGTACGAGGCGGGACAATGGCAAAGAGCCTCTCAGCAAAGGTACTCAGCAGCGGTGTATGGCCGACGTACCACTTTGATCGCATGCATGTCTCATCTGCAAAGACGCCTAGCAGATCGTCAAACTCATCAGCTTCATCCCTTTCTGTTTCCTTCAGATACTTTTGCAGCTGGCTTGAGTTGAAGCTTTCCATAAGATGATTAAAAATTCTAATACAGTCTGCTCTGGTTGGAACGGAATCAGGATCTATGCTGGCCAGCCACCGATCTCGTATGGCGTCGATGCCCTCGACCAGCTCCTCCGGGGACGGCTCGCTGCTGTCTTGTTGAAGAAGCTCGAAGATATTAGATTCCTTGTGATCTGTATACATGCTGTCCTCCTCTTCTAGTTCCAACGCTCTTGGGTCCTTGTTCTCTGGATTTGCAAGCCTTGTGATGCTCATTGGGTCTCCAAAGAGCTCGGCATCCTGTAGCCGTATTCTAGTCGAGTTAGGTACACGTCTCCGGCGGTGGCGCGTGATGTTGCTTGCTCTTTGCACTTGACCATTCTCTTCGCTCTCTCTTGAATAAATCCTCCGTATTGTAAACTGACCCCGAGCTGTCAGCTTCTCAGCGGCAGCAGCAGTGGCAGGCTGCCCTGGCACTTGATGTGCGTTGTCAAAATTGTTCTCATGTGCCTGGGTCTGTTCATGCTCATTGTCGCTTGCTGGAGCTGAGTACACATCGTGCGGTTGTCCTACGCGGGCGCTGAAACGCCTGCGTAGCTCAAACACTCGACTGCCGTGAGTTGATATCGAGGGTAGAGCAGCTGTGGCTATTCCTGCTGCAAGAGCGGATCGTGGGAGCCTTCCTCGCTGGAGACTGCGAAGTGTTCGTCGTAGCTGGCAGTGAAGGCAAACACTTCGACTGGAAGGTACGATGGCATACATTGGGCATCACTTATAGTGAGGACGAGGTTTCGCCAATGCCACAGATTTGTAATATGGTCACCTTCAAGGGTCAAAGCTTGGTGGATTTGTTGCTTCATCAGGAGAAAATATCGCGGAGATGTCTCCGAATGATTGGAACACGTGATGGTGAGATTCGACGAACATTCACATTCACATATTCACATTCATAAGAGAGGGACATGTTGATCAGGTCACAGTTCTACGTCAGTGGCTGTTTGTCTGAGTCCAGCCGTAGCATAGACATGACCGAGTGATTTGTTTTGAACAATCTGTAAAGGCTGCCGTAAATGTGAGCGGACTGATTATAAATTAATTTAATAGCGTTGTCAGTTTTTTCCAATTCACTTGGATCTGGGTTGAGCTAGCGTGACATC
The DNA here is from genome assembly GCA_027478595.1 of Erythroxylum anguifugum. NCBI lineage: Eukaryota > Viridiplantae > Streptophyta > Magnoliopsida > Malpighiales > Erythroxylaceae > Erythroxylum > Erythroxylum anguifugum. Next base: position 87,276 of record JANIPN010448926.1, read on the forward strand.
TCTGGCACAGCTGTCTGGAGGGTTCCAGAATGACAGTATTGAAGAATTAAGTCAATGAAGAGAAACAAAAGTTTGAGACAATGGCACAGAGGAGAGCGGTTCAAGTTAACGCAGCTGCTGGAACAACACTTCTCAAAATCGAGAAAGACAGCAGTAGCGGGAACGGTGGCAGCACAAACGGAAATGCGTGCTTGGCATCCGGCTTTGGCAGCCTCGACAACCTTCTCGGTGGAGGCTTTCCAATAGGCAAGGTAACACTGATATCAACTTCAGCGTCAATCGCAAAATCTGCAGTGAGTAGGGTTTTACATTGTGTCTCATTATGAACAGTTACTAATCCTCTTAGTTATCTTACAGCATCATAACGAACCACCTGATTGATAAGCCTGAAAGTGAAGCCGTAGTGATCGACTCATCAGGAGAGTTCTCGGTGCATGTTCTACTCGAAGTTGTCGAACAAGTCTTGAAGGCACGACGTTGTGCACTTCCCATGCATCATCAGGGTTACATCTATGAAACCGCCTCCTCCTCGAATTTGTCTTCGGCAGTAGATGCGGAGGCAGTCACTCTGCTCGACAGAGTCAAAATTTTGAGGGTCTTCAACATATCTGGAATGGTTGAAGCCGTCAGTGAGGTCCGTCAAGTATGTCGAAGCCAAGTCAAGAGCTGGGCAGGGTCATCAAGCTTTAGGAAAGTGGACCTTGTGATGGCTGATGACCTGACTGCGACTTTTCAGACGATGCAGACGCGAAACAACATCCAGGCCCAGTCACTGCTGAGCTCCCTCTTCCGCTCGCTGTCACAGTTGGCGCGGACACACAACACATGTGTGATCGTGTACAATAGCCTTGTAGAAAACCAAAAGAGTGCGATGACCCGAGCTGAAGAGGAAGCCGACCACGATGAAATCGAAATGGTATCGAGCTTCCCTCTGGTATCACAAAAACCAGCTCTTGGGAAAACGGTGTCGCATTTGGCTGACCTCAGCCTTATGATGTTCGCCCACCCGAGAGGAAGACTGGATGCCGAGGCTGCATACACTCTTGCTAGCGCTGCCGGCAACACCGTCTGGTCGCCAGCTTATGTGCTCGAAGTGCTGAATAATGGACACAGCGGAGAGAATGGCGATGTTGCTGTTTTCGAGGTCAGACATCACATCATGCGGGAACTCGCTGTAGCGATGGACGAAGAATGATCGGAAAGATGTTGGATGCTGCGAACGCTGCATCCGGCCGTGCATCTCAAACAACCTTTCCCGCAGTCCTCGCAGCGCCTAGTTCACTGTAGCCCCTCTCAGGACTGGGACTGACACGCCAACTGCTCATATCTTCGATGAGCTCAAACTCGCTTATCTCCCTAAGGCGAGTGTTTGGATTTCGTGCTTCCTCAGACCCGCTGCTATTCTGACTATGGGAGTCGGCGGCAGTGCTGCTCCTGGTACTGGCGCTATCGCTCCTGCCATACTTGTTGAGGTCTTTACTCGACTCTCGCTTGTGAGTGAGAAACTTTGCAAAACCAGAGTGATGATGTCGAATGTTGCCGTAGCGACCGTGCGCGCCACTCAATACCTTGTTACTGGCTGCTAGAGGTACATTCTTGGGAAGCCTGCTGTCGATATGCCTGCCCCAGCCGTCGCCACCGGCAAAGATGTCCTCGACGCATTGGTCGGCTGGCAGCTCATGCATGTAGCTGGACCACGATGCGGCTAAGCTTCTTCGATACATATCCTGCATCTCGCTGAAGTCCCTGACCTTCTGATTAGACATTGAGGATGGGAGCAGCTCGTCAGAGCCGTTTGGGTCGACCGTCTCGGAGTTGGTCATGATTCCAGCGATACCGCCAAATACGGCAGCAGACCGCAACGGAGGGCATTGGAAATTACGATCGCCATCAATCTGCTTCATAGAGAACCCGATCTTGACTGTGCTGTTGATCTTGCTCTCCTGCATCAAGTAACGCCTTTTGATTCCGCCCGAGCCATCTTCCGGCTCGTCCTCGCCTTCTTCAACATATTCCGCCAGGTTTAGTTTGAGCAAACCGAGCGTGATGCGATCGGCGCGAGCGCCAGAGGAGTACTCTTGAACGACCTCGAAATGAATGTCAGAATCCTGCAGCAGCCCACCCTTGTCAATGACGAGCCGGACACCAAAGGAGGCATCGTAATCCCAGACGACTTTGTGGTCCTTGATGGCAGCCTTGGATGTTCTACCTCGGTGTTCAGCAGCAGCAGAGTTTGGCAAGTGCCATTTCACAAAGGCAGCCCCCGAGACCAGAGGTACATTGTTTAGGTCGACAATGCTAAGAACGACCTCAAACCTCGGCTATTCAAGAAAGGAACAGTCAGCGGAGGATCTAGGTATTGAATTTTAGCTAATCAAGTGAACGAACCTTTCGATTTTTCGGCACTAAAGTACTTGTTAGCGATGCAGTCGCGATGTCAGCGAAATGAACGTTGCGACTATGCATAATTGACAAGGTGGATAAGCGAGAAGGTTAGGATCGCAGTATGGTCCTGATGAGAATAAGAGTCAAAAAGCAGAGGATTCAGCGTGATAGGGTAGCATGAAACATGTCAAATATAAATCATTCTGCCGGACAACGCATCACACGACAAGCAGAGACAGCGAATTTCCCAGTTCTTTGAACAATCTCTCGCTACAGACGCTTTCGGCAAATTTGGGCAGTTATGATAGCCGCGTTGTGGTGGTGAGGAGCGAGGGGGGGAAAGCAAAAGATGGGAGGAGAGAACGAAAAGAATGATAAGGGAGAAGAAGGAGCACTGACCGAAGGCCTGCATGGCGATGGCGAGATAATAAGCTTCTTTCTGAAACCAAGCCGAATTCGAGATACGTTTGCTGATTGACCTTGATCTTCTACGGCCTTATCATCCGGAGGAAGCGATTTTCGTCAGCCTTACACACACTCTCTCCGCCTTTCCTTCGCGCGAGCGTTCTCATGTACTCCGAGCCACAAAGTCCGCAGGTGTCAGCAGTTTTGGAGAGTGATGATCCACTGGCAAGGATGAAGGGGAGAGGTTCATGTGGCAAGGCGGGGGGGGTATGTGCGCGAGAGCCGGATTTCCGTGAGGTGTGAATACCAGTGATCAAAATGCTTCTGAAATCAGCAAAGCTGTGGAGAAGAGGGAGAGTGGTAGAAACCCGTCGGGATGGTTGTATCACTGGCGGAGGATAGAAACGGGGTGGAGTGTGGGTACAGTGCTGAAGATACGTATGCACGCACAGACACGAACAGGCACGCACAGATGGCTAGCAAACGCTCACGGACCCGAGAGGCGACAGGGCGGACGGGGATGAGTATTCGGCGCCAGAGATAAAGCGCTGCAGCTGCACCAGACTGATCAGCTAGATTGAGCTGCAGCAAGAAAACTGTGAGTGGGTTTGTTTGGCGCGCTTGTGAAGGAGGGTGGAGGATGGTGGAACAGTCTAGTTTTCTGCACTAATAGTAAGACCTGCACGCACGGCAACTGAAGATGAGGAGTAGGTGGTAGTGGTAGACCGTGAAGGAGGGCGAGGGGAGGAAAAGGCAAGCGAGGCAAGGAAGGAGAAGGACAACGTCATGGCGCGCTCGCTGGGCTGCCAGCGTGCAGCTTCCGGGTCCCCTATTCCATCCTGCAAGCGTACTTTTAAAAAGGGATTCCCACCACGATCTGCCGGTGTGTGAGTAGTGATCCTACCTGTCAGCCAACAACAGCCAGCTGAGTGCTATGGAATCGCAGGGAAGTTGAATGCCGGGAACCGGGAAAAGCGTATGGGCCTCCTGTTCGCGCCTTCCAGAGAGGAGCCAGCCAACGGACTTATGCACGTCAGCACAAAAAAGTATCATCGCTCCTGCCTCAGCTCGACCCGGCCATTCCTCGCTGGCCCGAAATTACGGTAGCAACGGAATTAAGATTTAGCATCGCTCTCACTATTCTCTCCTTTCTGCAAAGCTAAGTCGCCATTATTGCCACAGCAGCTTTGAGCGTTTGAGAGTGCTTCCGAGGTGACGATTCGGCCTGCTGGTGATGCGTACAGGAGTGCCTCCATCTCGCCTCCGTTAGAGTTTCGTTTAGCGACTACGGCGCGCTGCCGGACCAGTCCAGCCCGTGGGGAGCAAGCTCACTCCACGTGGTCATACGCATCGCTCTGACGAATCTCTCTTCTTCGGTAGGGGGCTGAGGGCCGCAAAGCAAGAGGCTTCTTTTGCAGACTACGCAAGTCTTCGGGCGCAGGAGCAGGCAGTGACGCGGGGCTTTTGATGCTGCTAGTAGTAATCGCGAAGACTTCTTCGTGTCCGGCAAGCCTACTTTCCGAGTTTGACTCTCCCTTTCGTGGGCTTGCGAGAAAAAATCGGAATAGTTTTATCGCGATGACAGATTGCGACCTTGCTCATGACAATGATGGGGTTCCAGCCCACACAAAGCAAGGCCAGCGCGCCAGCGGCGCCATCCTTGCCAACATAGCCTGTCAGCGAGCAGAATGAGCTGTCAGTGTCACCAGATAGCAAAGGCATCGTAACGACAGCTTGGTAGTAAGGAAGCGCTCAGACAAAAGGTAAACAGATTGTGCGCGGTGTCTGTGTATATTTTTCTTGAATCGTCTGTGGTTGGATGTTTCTCAGATTGGAGTAGAAACATTGCTTTCTTGTCAACACCCTCCCGGCAAAAGCGTCATACAAATGCTGCTGTGTTCGGCTGGTGGCGCCTGCTCTTGCAAACTCCTTACTCCAACGGGTTGGCCCGCACAAGCCGCGAAAGACACGAAGCGGCACGCAAGGAGCGAGCGCCCCTCCTTCGAATGAAGCAATCGAGTAACTTGTATTCAATAATTCAGCTCTCGAGGCAGTTGATCCAATATCTCTGTACACATAGAGCTATTAGCTACCTTGTTCATCTTCTCTTTTGTATTGTTATATATTGATCTTTCTACGTACCCAGATAAGTCAATGGATATCTTTGTCTGCTCATCAGCCGATAGAATGGGCGCACGCTTTTGGCCTACTGCTTAACGCCAAAGGGTTCAAGTCGTGGCTAACTTGCGCGGCGGCGCAACGTTTGCGAGATTTGAAAATGGAGGCACTCAGCCAATAGTAGTGTACTTTTACCATTAGCGGCTACCGAAAGCAGCTCGACTTGGCGATACGCTCATTGCTTGTCTCACACGTTCCTGGCGATCTCAAGCTGCTAACCTAGGTTTCTGTTAGACACTCAATCACTCATCACAAATTTTTGTCAAAGCACAGTAGAGCACAGTAGCTGTGTGGCGCACCATACCTTGCTGAGCACCTGTCATCTTTTCCCACTGCATCTTGTCCCGTCTATGCGACATTGTAAGGCACAGTTTCTGCTCTTCTGGAATGACAACCCCCTCGTCTTTCGAAGATCAGATCGCGACAAAGGTTCATCAAAGTTATGATGCACTCCCTGCCAAGTTCAAGCCGACCCGCGATGCCAATGGTCTGAGAAACTGGGTACCTCTGAGCGGGATTGTTCTCACAAATGGTGCGAGCATTCCATCCGCTACCTTGCGAAGGGTTTGAGGCTGAGGTTTCAGTATAGGAAAGGATGTGATCGACGTGGTTGCTATTGCGTAAGTGGACACGTCTCGCCTGACAAGATTGATCAGCTTGAAGGCTTCTCCCCCGTCCAAAGAATCTTCCCTGTACAAAATCTGGAATTCATCATCCTTTTACCTGTCAACGACGTCTGTCCCTGCTTACGTTTCCATGTCTACCTTTTGCCCGGTGATTTATCGGCAAGGCTTTCCTCGGACTGAGTAGCCACTGATTAAGAAAGGCAGGACTGGAATGAAATGTCTGCCAGCTGCGCAGATGAAGCATCTCGATGGTGGTGTGCTGCATGATTCGCACGCTGAAGTGCTTGCTATCCGTCTCTTCAACCATTTCCTGCTGTCAGAATGCTATCGACTGACGTCGGGAGGAGACTCATACGAGTCGCCGTACCTTTGTTGCCGTCAGGAACCCATTGATACCATGCCAGCCTCCTCTCATCATTGGCAGCCTTTTGCCATCCGAGATCATTGGCGGATATGGATGTACTGTAGCGAGGCTCCGTGCGGAGACGCCAGCATGGAGCTTGTAATGGCTAGCCAAGATGACGCAACCCCGTGGATTGAAAGACAAGCTGGACCCGGCGAGGGCTCAAATAATTTATCGGAACCGATTGTGAGGGAGACGATGAATGAGCACCGTACCTCAACCGGCAGCCTCGAAAGCCTTGCTGAACAAGTACTTGAGGGCCGCGGCTACTTCTCCAAAATAGGCAGAGTCAGGAGGAAACCAGGCAGGGCTGACTCTCCACTGACCCTATCTAAATCATGTTCCGACAAGCTGGCCCTGAAACAATGTTTGTCTCTTCTCTCGTCAACGACATCGCTGTTGGTTGCGCCCTCAAACGCTTATATCCACACCTTGCTTTTGCCAGCCTCTCAATATCACGCATCAGCATGCGAAAGGGCTTTTGGCAGAAGTGGCCGGATGGAGAAGGCTCAAAGGACGGCAACTATTGGTGACTACTCCTTTCGTCCGTTTGGCGTGAGGACGACGGCGTGTGAGTTTCGATTTTCGAGGAGGGCAAGCGCCACAGCGGAATCGGCTGCAACAGGCAACTTTGCGGCGAAAGGAAGCAAAGCATCCAATATTGCTGCCGTACACAGTCCCTACCTCAGTGAGGTTTTGATTGGGGGCCTTCTCCAGGGCTACCGCAGAGGTGTGACGACCGTGCCAGCTTCGGCGCCGACAACGCACCTGCAGCAGCCAGCATCTATATTAGCCTCAGCATCTGCACGAGAGGCACATCAATCGTCTTCTGCATCAAGGACAGCAGCAACGTGCTCGCCGAAGTGCGCTGAACATCGCGGAGCTAGTGGACTCTCACGCCGGCGAATGTGGCGGCTTGCCGCCGAAGCTATTGCCGCTACAAACGCTGTCGCACCTGGCCTCATGGGCTATCTTCCGACAGCGCTTGAAAGCGTGAAGCGATACTCAGAATTAAAGTCTAGTGAGCTGTTCGAGACCAGGAGTCGCGTCAAATCTACTGCGATAGATGCATCACTTCAAGGGTGGGCAAAGAACGAGCAGGACGATTTCCCGCTTTAACGAGTTAGCCGCACCAACGGTCCATCTCACCTCACCTTATTGAACGCCGAGCCTTAACCTGACCATCTCCCGCACTCAGCATCTCATCCAACTGTGCGCAGCATGATATCTTGCGTGTGGACTGCCTGTTTTCAAAGACGAATGCAAAGCGCAAGAGAAGAAGTGCATGGTGTGACGACTGAAGTCTCCTTTCCCATGTTTGAGTGGCAGAGACAGCTGAGAAACGAAGCAAAGCGCAATGCAATTTCACGTCATGCATCAATACAGCAACTGTGATTCAAGCAGAGAGAGTCCGGAATCAGCTCCTATGTTTGGTACAATCTTACCAAAGAGGACAGCTGCCGGTGTTGCTGTTTCTACGATCCCAATCTAACGCAAGTGCGGCGACGGATTGAAAGCGAGTGGTGGTGACAAGCGGCGGGTAAAACGTGAGCGCTTTCCATTCCCGCACCTATATACAGAATCAAACACTCGCTGACCTACCCGCTAACATACCTATCAAGATACTCGATTAGGCATTTCCCTGTATATTCAAACCAGTGTGCATCTTACCATCCAAAAATGTATTCAATTATATATACATGGCGATGGCCAGACGACCTAGTATATTCGAGGTATAAAATGAGGCAATTAGCGGCAACAGCGGTCTCGCTGTCCAAAGCAAGGCGTTCACGTCTTGCTACACGGTTGATAACAAGACAGCCAACCGGGTGCGTCTGGCTAGCAGTAAAGCTGACTCGATGCATGGTTCGGCGTAAAAAAAGATGGGAATTGTAGCATGCGCAAACCGACATGCGGTTCGCCGGCGTCAACACTGCTGACCAGCCGACCGATCAACCGTCTGACTGATCGACAGGCAATCAGTCGGTGAAGTGATTCGTGTTTGCGCGTCGTGAACTACCCCGATAGGGCTGCAATCGCTCTTCCTTTTTATTGTTTATTTGTTTGTTCAGTTGTGATTCTCAGTCTCCTACTGTCGCAACAGCCTTTGTGTGCCAGCGTCTTTCACCAAAATTTCGATCTACGCGGAGTGTTGATCGGAGACAGGTTGTGCAGCTGTCGGCATCTGCTCGTCTCCGGGACAGAAATGGTCATGTACCAATCGATCTAGTATTCACTGTGATTGCTTTGATCGAGAAAACGATCATCAAGATGCATGAACGTGAAGTTCGAAACTTATGTATTGTAACTTCGTACTATCGCTGTCCGATGGAAAACCTTGATCAGGTATATAAACGAGCAGATGTGCCTTCCGTGTTGAGTACCGGATTATGCCTAACATCTCGCACTAGATTCAAACCCGTAGCGCAACGTCCACATGAGCTGATCATTTCATCTGACGGTGGTGATTATTAAGGACCAGTGAACAGGCAAGCAGGCCAAAATACAGACCAAACTCAACGATCTCGAGTGAGCGAGATACCACAAGCTTTCCCGTTCCTCGATACAGTGACAAAAATGGAAACGGCAACGGCCGTACACCGAAGTATCGCTCCGTAAAAATTCACCGACCTTCAGAGCCGCTATCTCGCTCAGACCACTGATGGGACAGGAACTCGAGTGGAGCCCATTCCTTCAGAAATTAAGCTTGTCTCCAAATAAGATGCAAGCATGATCGCCGGTGACCCGGTTGACGGCGTTGGGGAAGGGCAAGACTCGGTGTGTGTGTGTGTGTGCGCGCGTGCGCGCGCATGCGTGTGAAGGTCAGCAGTCGCTGGCCCATCGCAGTAATGCTCACTAGTGTAACGATGAACTCAGGCTGTAGCGGTCAAGGCACGGCTATCGCATGCTGGCCTTGTCGACGTGCCACTTCCATTCTCACTTTGTCACTCCCTTTTCTTTCGTGCCTTCAACGGAGATTGTGCGAGTTTTCTCCCCTCTGGATCGTCTCCCGTGCGTCTGCTCCACCGCTAGACTTCGCTTTTCTTTCGTTGCTGCAGCTGCTCATCAGTGCGGACGAGAGCGGCTTCTGTTACTCGTAGTCGTGCGTCCACTGTGCATTCAGCAGACGCATACTTCCATACGCGCAACCATCGACACAGTAATACAGACTGCTCACTGCGCATGTATAGAGATGTGCATGCAAACAAGTATGTTGGCGTCTTGTGGATAGTGAGACATGTCAACTGAGCAGGGAATACTTTTTTGAGGAAGCACGTAGGTGGCATGCAGCTTCCTCTCGACATGATGAGGCTCACGTGTCAGACAGCAGTAGTCTCGTCATCAATGTTTGCATCTGCATCTGCATCGGTGAGGCTTGTGGTAAGAATCGTGTAAGTGGAGAGGAAAGCCATTCTGTCCCAATCGACCGTAAAGGTTGGATCGTAAAGGTTGCGGTTCAAGCTTCCCCTGCCAACACCTATTGTATCGATTCTGTAAGAAACGGTACCGTTGACTCGGTGCAAACGTGAGCGTGCGGGACGAGAGTGAGGGGAAGGCGGGGCGTTCTGATCATGGTTGATCACGTCTTCCTCTCAGTTGGAGGTTTGCAAGGAATTTGGGTTGTCAACGACCCGAACCTTGAGCAACGGTCACCATCCCAGGCATTGGAGTCACCTGTTTGCTCACTTTCCTAGCTCCGCCTTCGAAGTATATCCCATCCATTCCCATCGCATTGCTGCTGCTGATCAGCCAATGGCCTGCAGAAGCTCCATCTCATCAGCCGATCGGATCAATTATCGCACATCCGCTCACTCCACACTTCTGTTGAGTATCAAGAACTTCGGATGACGTGCATTGCGAGACTATAGCGTCCCTTTGCTGCAGGAGAGTCCAACGCCAGACCAAAAATCGCTGCCCCGCCCTCCCTTTCGCTACCTTGTTCCATTACCCTCCCTCTTCCCCGGTTTTGTCTCTTTCCCCCTGCCATTTGTCCTGTGTCATTTAAGGGTACCAAACTTTTCTAAACCGATATAAACAAAAATGAGCCGCATTACAACGAGACCTTGAAGAGCCGTCAGCATCATCACCCGGCCGACCCGATCCCGTGGCATACGTCTGACTTGTAGCATGTGGCTCAGTAGCGGCTCGATCGATGTGACCAATGTAAAAACTGAAAATTCGGCTGAGACATCGAGGACAACATCAGTTTGATCTGGCTCGCCTGGATGGAAGGCATTTTGATTCAAGAGTGGAGGAGTCTGTCAGCGATTCAGTCACACGCCTGCCAACGCGAGCATGACTCTGCAAGCAACGGGCTTCCGCTGCATTGTATACGAGAGCCTCTTCAGTCAGTCGCTGCGATCTCGCCTTCCTCTTGGTCGTCCTCATCCTGGGCTGCCTCTTTTTCGCTAGTACCATTGTGACTTGATTTGGTACTAGTAGTTGGGGTTGTCGTGGTCGCCACTAGCTTATCCGAAGTAGCGTCAGGTTTGACGTCAATGGCAGCTTTGTTAGCACCAGCAGGAGTACCAGCACTCTCTGAATTGAGTGCGGGTCTATTCTGAACAGCTGCCTCTGATACCTTTTTGGAGGCTGCATCAGTAACAGAAGCAGCGCCGGAGTTACCGCTGCCTTTCCTCTCTCGCTCCTCCTGTTGTTGTCTCAAACTGGCGCGAATGACGCGGACTTCCATTTCGTGCTCATCGCGAAGCTGTGCAAGCTGCGCGTCGAGCTGTTCCGTACGCCGTCGTTTACGTTTCAGATGCTCGTTGACGGTGACAGCTTGACCCGAGTAAGCTTCTTTGATCATTTGCAGCACTGCAGATGTCGTGTCCTGAGCAGGTCCGGTGCCTGAAGCGCGAGCTCCGCGTCCACCACCACTGCTAGCGCGCGGACCATCAGCTCCAGAGGATGAAGTGGCCATGGACTGCAAGATCTCGGAAACTCGCTTATCCAGAGCTGCCTGCTCACCAGCTGATCTTGTAGGCTTGTTGATTGGGCCGTGTGGGGCGACAGATGAGAGTGAAGGTGGAAGTAAATTTTTAGGATAAAGCTTTGGTGTTTCAGCGGACGATGGGGGATCTTGTGCATTTGCGAGAACAAGAGGACTGTCAGAGTGCAAAGCCACGGACTTGGTGTCCTTGTTGGCTAATGTAGGATCCATCGTGCCCTTCTCTGATGGATAGCAATCGGTTAACGAATGTTCACTTTCTGAAGACGAAAACAACAACTTATCGATCTGTGCTGTCTCTTTCCGTACAATGACCAGACGTTAAATGACTCGCTGCAACAACAGTGAAAACAAGACCTGTTTGAAGCTTGGAAAGGAAAATATTAGTAAGTCGCAAGTCGCTGCTGAAGGACTCTGAATTTGAACCTTTTTGTGGAGTTGGCATTCATGGAGGTACAACCTTTGGTGGTGAGTACCTAGGTATGTTGGATATGATCTCGACTTTGTTCGTGTACCCGGAGCCAATCAGAAAGTGGACTCTAAAGACCGCAAAAGCCGTGGCGTGGTAGCAGCGCCTACAACATCCAGAGATCCTATCTAGGTACTCTTCAACAGTCCAGTCATCCAAGCTTGAAGCATTCTGACAAATTATATATACAAGATTTGTTGACACAATGGTACGCTCTCCGTCTGAATGAACATGTTTTGAGTATCATCTGGCGCATTGTATAGACTGTTTAGCAGTTTTTTTCCCCTCCGTACAACGAACGTCGGACTAACAAGGTACCCAAGGCGGACAAATTACGAACGCAGCAACAGCTCGAGCAGCTCCAAGCACGTTTCGTCGGTACAGGACACGCAGACACGACTAAGTTCGAGTGGGCAAGCAATGTCCAGCGTGACAGCCTGGCCTCTTTTGTTGGACATCCTCCGCTGCTGGCGTACATGTCACTAGGTCTGGGCGAGCCAAAGGAAAAGGTCAGGGCCCAGCTGGTGGAGAGGATGGTGCATCCAGCAGGCGATGCGCCACAAGTGAGTAGCTGGTTATTTTCTTTCTTTTCTTGGTTCGCTCTCATTTTCTCGATTGCCTTTCCAATATCTGCCGGCGATAGAGACGCTAAGAACTCTTCCCCCTCCTGTGAGCCAAGTGTCGAGATCTCTGTTTCCATAGAGGAATGATTACGAGATCGTTGAGTCGGGATAATCATGCAGTGCCTAAGAGCTTACACTGAATATCTTACAGACACAAGATTGACGGCTTACCACTCACGAATGACGCATTGTTTCCATGAGACTTGGTTGAGACTCGGACTTGGCAGCGAGATGGAACGTGGTGCTCAACATCGCAGTGGTACCAATACTGCTGTTATTTGTCCGTTACCATCTCCTTAGCATGGAATGAGGATTGGTTCATGGTTGCTTAAAAGTCAAGGGTCTGCCGTGTGTTGGAGTCCTTGACGCACAACATGATCAACCTATCAACCTATCAAAATAGGTGTGTACGTAGGCCAACTGCCTAACATGGACTCTTTGTGTGGGAAGCACACGTCGGATGAAAGCTTGTGTTGAAACAATGAAAAGAAGATGATCCAGCAAAATGCGACCTGATCTACTCCGGTCGGAGCTAGGTTCAAGCTTAAAGTCTTATCCTGAACAGCTACAATAGATGGGAAGAAAACTAAAAAGGTACTCAGGTATGAAGAAGAAAGTTACAGCACCTTCCATCACGCCAAGAATCAACTGCGTCAAACTTCCCTGCGACGTTTGTGCAATACCATCGTCTCAAGCAAGCAGATAGACTATCACCTACGATACCACAGACGTCAGATGACTGATATCTCCTAATCAAATGCACCAACCACCATTTCCTTCTCTCGGTAGTCACCTGAGTAAGCAAACGCTCGAACCCAGCTGAACTGCAACGCGCGGCCTATCAAATGCATTCGACATTCTCGCGCAGTGCCATGCAAATTCTCTGTCCCCTGAATCTTCCCTTCTCTCGTCCTTCTTCCTGCCTGCCTGTCGTCGTCGATCTTGCTTTGAATTCGTGGCTGAGCGACACGCTGCTTTTAACCCCCGCTTCAGCTTGGACAAACGTGATGATCAGCCAGCCAAACAATCAGCTGTCCGCCAAGTCGGTCAGCCGGGTATTACAGTCCTGAAGATGCGTGCCTCGCCACTCATTAGGACCGACAAACGTGAATAGAATGACGAGATTGTTGTTTTCTCGCATACATGAGCGAACAGATTTCTGATTCATGCGTCAGGACCTCAATTTCCATTCGGTTTTGTATTCTTTTTTATTTTTTGGGGTGTTTATTCTTCCACAATTCTTCCCATAATTCGTCCGTCTGTCCGTTTATTATTTTCTCTTTATCTTCCCTTGCCCTTTTCCCGTTCTGTGGCAAAAGTAGGTGAATTGTGAACAAGCTCATGCTCTGTTTGCGAATTTCAGCCTTCTGGCTGTTTGGCATGCTTGCGAAAAGACCTGATTGCATATCATAAAAATACAAGACAAGGCGAGCTGTAATCAGTCGTTGTTGTCTTCGTTGCTCATCACACATCGAAGGCTATACGAGGCGCCAACGAGAAACAAGGATCACGTCACCTCGCCGACCCACTAGCTTGCTCCAGATCGATCTCTAAATTGAGACGAACCCTTGTCAAAAACTGGGCGTCCCAACTCACTCATTCGGACTCAAGGCCGAGATGATACAACTTGCCCCGGAGAGTAAGTGGCGCGAGAAGCAAGGCAACGAAAAAAGACTTGTAGAAGAGATAAGAACACTACAGAAAGACCTCTGTCAGCTGATTGGCTGACAGGGCCTCACATGCAGGCTGCTGGTTTCATCCTTCGAAGGAATTAGCGGCAGATAAGTGAGTGTCTTTGCAGTACTGTGCAGGTATTGAGATGCGAGATCTCTGCATGGTCGGACGTGACTTGCCGGTTCATTGTAACTCACCAACAGGACTGATGGCGTGAAGAACTGGGACGGTCAGTTGTGGTGATCAGGATCCGTCTATCTCTCGCCCTCGTCCTTCCCCTCTTTTCCATCTCTGAAAGGTCCCATACTGGCCATCTGCCAGGACCATCAGAACGTGCTAAGAGTCATCTTACGAGGGATATCATGCTGCGCGCGGGAACATACGCCTGGCATCTTGACCCTAGGCTCACAGTCGCGATTACATAAGAGCGGTACAATGTAGATGGATGCGCCTCCCAGAATTTCAGCTGGGACCGGGAGTTGCCATCTACCCTGTAGCACGTGCGCCTCAGGAAACTCGGGCTGCTGCCAGTAATCATTGCAGATCACGTAAACAGACCTCAAAGCCACTGTTCATCAGTAGAACCGGACTCATGGTACAAGATGATGCGAGCTGCGACTGTAGGATTGAAGCTTACTTTGCCTCTAGCTCCCCTTTACTCCGGTGGCTTGCAGCCTGATCGACAGCCTCATTTGACTCGAGAAATATCCTGAAAGCAGTCTTTCTTTTGGCAACCTTCAAGGGTCGGTGGATGGAGAAGGGACGACGAGGGTCATGCTGACAAGGATTCAAATTTTGCAGATGATCAAGACTGCCGCTATTACGCGAGGTTGAGGAAGACGGCAACAGCGTGAGTTGTGGTGTGCAACGTATCTGAAGATGCACTTGACATTCCAAACTGTCACCTGCCAATCGTAGAGTCTGCCACTCGTAGATAGCTTGGAAGTCCAAGGACTCTACCCGAACGAGACCTTTGCCTGCCTTTGCAGGCCATCGGCTGGATTTCGAGAGAGTATGCTTTCATTGAATGTTCCATCTTGAAACATGATAGATGGCTTGGCATCTGCCTGATGCTCCAAGGGCAGACCAATGACGCCAAGCAGCCGATGTTGGCGTTCACATATCGGCTGTAGGTACCCTAATTGTCACTCTGTTTGGCTTGTTGGCCGGGTATGGCTGGACACGAAAAGAGCAGTCTGTGGCAACAATAATTTATCGGCAGTCTACACATAATGCGTTGCCTAAGGACGCTTCCATCTCATGATGGCGGGACAAACGTCCACAGGAAAAATAAAATCCTGAAAATGAGTGACCAAATCGGAAGCACTGGCGAGTTTCGGGCCCCATCAGATGATTTTGACGGCATCGAGGGCTTTGCAGCTGGATGCAAAGATACTGGGCGTGCATTTCGCAAGTCCGAGCAGTAATTGACAAGAGTCTGTAGGCATTTTTGGGAAATGCAAGCGCGCTCAGACAATGAAGCATGCAGGAATGCTTGCAACGACGCTGCTTGACGTGGCTCGCTCACTCGCGAAAAGCGGACACCCGGGAGAACGAGTGGACAGGCGAGCGTGAAAAGCGAGTTCGGGAGATAGTACGTCGGCGGCATTTGGCTTATGCAGTAAGTCGCGAGTCAGCTTGCATAGCAGCGCAACGTGGGAGATAGCTGGATCGTATACCGAAAGGGATATTGCTGTGGTGGTTTCACGGAGTGAGGGCAAGGTTGATGATCACGTATTGCCTGAAATGGTTCTGCCATTCTCAAAGGGTACGATTCAGTGGGCGACCATGTGCGCATATTCGGACTCTATGGCTTGCTGCAAATATCACATTCTTGAGATATTTGACTCGGCTAGCGAGCACTTTCAAAGAGAAAGTCATGCTGCTACATTCGACGGGCCGCTTCTGGCCGCGTCGGCGATCAAATGGTCAGGGAGGGAGAGTAAAAGGGAGCAGGAACGGCAACTAGACGCACGTCAGGATAGCACGCCAAGCCGGCCGTTGAGTCCTGCTGGACAGGCAAATACTGTATAGGGAAAAGAAGGACGTGGCGGGTTGGATACAGTGACCAAGAAGGAAAGACGGCAGAGCGTGCAGCTGCACGAAAACGGGATAGAGAACGAGAACTCGAGAGCACGGGACATGACCAGAGGAAGCAAACAAAACCCGAGTCACAGGTGGGCTAGGACGACTAGCTTGACAACTCGTTGGGAACCCAATAACAACTTTGCGCAATTTGCAAGACGGCACCGGCAGTGTTAATGAACAGGGATAGTCATCGTAATGGTGGAGCAAAGTGCGGGATGTCTTGTGTTCGTTCAGTGCGGCCGACCCGACTGTTCGGGCCAGGCCTGGATCCTTGCAACAGATCACGGCGCTAGCGCAGCGACGGTCAGACAGTGTCTACCAATATCAGGCACAGAGCTGCAGCGCGCATAGTGGCAATGCATGCTGGTGTTTGAGGGGAACAAAAAAAAGAAAACAATTAAAAAAAAAAAACCACAAAACTTTCTTAGGTGAACAAGATGGCTGACAACAGTAGGGAGTTACTATACGAGAAAAAAAAGGCCAACGGTCCGAAGTGCCGAATTGAACGCTATGTGATTGGATCCCAATTGTACATGAAGCTGAGGCTGAAGCTTGGAAATTTTCACATATCACGCCGCCACGATATCGTAGAGGCAGCCGCAGCCTCATACACAACCACTGCCAGTTTAGGGTTGAATTTCGTCAACACATGCCGCTACTAGTCTCTGCCTCGAGGCACTTGAGCTTGCCAGATAGAAGGCGACAATTCTGCTACCGGTACTGGTTGATGGTAGATCCGTGCGGCCACAGGACCGTTGCCGAAATACGACCTGGCCTCTACCAGAGATGTAAGCCAACAGAGCCCCCTTCAGCGAGGTACATAGATTGTACCATGCTGCCCTATGAATGGCTTGTTCCCCACCCACACACACACTTCATGCATGTCGTTAAAGGCAATCGACGATTTCGAAGCACCCATGCACTGGATTTATTTGTACCTTCGTCCCGGAGCGAAAGCGCCTAAATTTTGCATTGCGTGGGGTCACGGTGTCAGGCAAAGGCACTGGCAGGGAAACGTGTGCTCTAAATGGCAAGCTGAATTTACCGAACAGGGAACGCGTCTGCACCGTGATTTCCTTCTTTTGAACGTGCTCGCGTACGTTGCGTATCTTACAGCACGCGCTACACGAGCCTCAGCGCCCAAAAATTCAAGTTTTCGTGATCATACTGTACTCAAGGTAGCGTGAGTTTTACACATGGAGTGGCCGGCAATCTCCAGCGCCTTCCACAACCTCGAGCCTCCGAGTCCGAATCATGAAGTCACGGTGTCATGTTGAGGGACGACTCGAAGGCTCAGGCTCCGAGTTGCTATCCGAATACGAAGCAACTGGTACAACAATTGAACATATTGCACCATCGTCCAGGCTCCTTGCCTTTGCTTGCTCTCTGACTCTTTCCTCATGGTATGTTCCAGTCCGGTCAGACTCGTGACTTTCGGTATGCCTGTTTGCATCAAATTCGACAGCAATGAGTCCCCAGGTACCCACTTAGGTACCCGGGAGGCAGCACTGGTAACACGGTATTGAACCGTTGCTTAACAGGCATGTATCACACGTTCAGTGGTCACCATACGCTTGCTTTGTTACATCAGTTGGTGAACGACGAGTAGACATTTTGCGTGGTCAAGGAGAATCCAGTAGTTCTGCTCAGAGCTCCATACCGCGTTGCTCAACAAGGACTGTCCCGAAGACACAATGCTTCGATTTCTCCCATTTAGGCGACGAGACAAAGGTCTCGTCATGTTCGTACGTTTGAGACGGTTGCGTTGATACCTTTTAAGTCTCTCGAAACTCCACAAAGTCACTTGTAGGGGTTTGTAGCAAAAGTGAGTAAATGCCAGCCGCAACCGGTTATGTAAGCGGCTCCTAATCTGTTTTCCAAGCCACAACTACGCCTTTGGTCAGTCTTTTCCAGAATAAAGCAACGGTTGGCAAGAGATCCAAAAGAGACGAACTCTAACTATGCCGCCAGGCTCAAAATGGTGACTTTCGTAAACGAAAGAAAGCTTCATGATGGGAAAGTGGAATATCAAACACGGGCTTGTCGGGCATGCGGGCTGTAAATGTGCTCAAGATTCATAATTGGGGTATTGCTTGTGAGAGATCTTCAAGTCTTTGCAGGGACTTTGTCTTGCCAGAGAACGATCGGGACTGCTGAAGCTCTGGACCTGATACAGTCCTTTAGTG
Source organism: Erythroxylum anguifugum (assembly GCA_027478595.1). Classification (NCBI taxonomy): domain Eukaryota; kingdom Viridiplantae; phylum Streptophyta; class Magnoliopsida; order Malpighiales; family Erythroxylaceae; genus Erythroxylum; species Erythroxylum anguifugum. The sequence goes on from JANIPN010448926.1 coordinate 105,264, forward strand.
AATTGGACTTTGAACCATCCGTGCCAGCGACTGTTGACTTCGCAATTGTGTTAAGGTAAGACTACCAAAGAAGATGACTGTCATCACAGAGAAGGGAGATGGCGGAACTGACTCCTCAACGAGTCAGGTTTGTAAAATTTGCAGGAAGACGAAATGTAGCTGGCTTTTAATGGAGGCTCACCAAGACGGTTACCCCCATTCTCACAGCATTGAGATTTTGAATCCGAGTCCACAGAACGTGGCTTGGCAAGACAGGTGCGAAGCAAAACAAGGTTACCAGCTCGCACGATCGACTCGCCAGGAGGAGTTCCAGGCCGGCTTATCATATCTCCACACGCGTTCGGAGACACTCCGAACAGGAAAAGTGTACTGTGAGATGAGAAGCCAATTAGGCGAGACATTAATGCAGTCTTACCACACTTTTTGTTGCAGGCCGAGGAATCAAAGGCATCGCCACAATGGAGTTGGCGAAGTTTTGTGGCATCGCTCTTTGACTTGTATGAAGTTCAAGTGAGGCTGGGCGCTGCCGCCCAGCACAATGAAGTCGACAGCTCTGTAATACCTGGGCTCTTGATGGACTGCATTCTCATGAAACAAGAATATCCTGATCTTTGTACCTGTCTTGGAAACTTTCAAGGTCATCATGTTTGGGAACTTGTTTGGCACTGGTATTGGGCAGCAGCCCGCACGCGGCTTGGCCGATTGGACAGTTGGCTGAAGTGAAGCTCGAAAAGGTGCTCACCAAACGGGCGCGGACTCAGATAAGCAACTCCACGCTCATCATCCTCCCTCGTTCTGTCCAAAGAGAAGTCTGCACGCTTTGATGGTATGACACAATCAGAGCAGAGCGGAAGCAAAAGGAAAATGCTGCTCCGTGGGCGCTCTCCACGGTCAGCGTGAGTCCCTGTCAGTGGCATTTCAACCAGTTGTCGAGTACTCATCTCACTTCCAGTGAACCAAAACACGTTTTGCGAGAAGCTTTCAAAGCTTGCGATGAGCAGAAGGACAAACTTGAGACGTCTACTGTCCTACCAAGGCAGCCACAGGATAGCAAGTCGCTCTCGATTGTGACATTGCGAGCTTCTTCGCCGCAACCCTCCCACCAAACTCCATCGTGACTGCATACTTAGGCGCGTAAGATCAATGCTTGGCGCTTCACTTCGGCTGACGCTTAGCTCTGCTATAGCTGTCACCATTCATTGTGGTTCCACCACTCTACTCCATGTTCCCTTGACAGCACAAGCTTCTGCAACGGCTTCAAACGGGTTTTCACGAATCAGTCTGTGAAACGATAACTGATCAGGAGATTTCCGTTGGCAACTTACAGTTGATCCCGTGCTCCATGGCAGCGATCACGCCCAAGATCTTGTTCGCTACTCTGCCTCCTCTGATATGACATCTTTCATCCACCGTTTCGACCCTGAGAGTCCTGCTGCATCTCGGCTCTTCTTTCCCGAATTTTCTGCGACTTCAGTCACCTCTTCGCTCAGCATTTGCCGTCTCAAGCTTCCACGCCTCTCCGAATCAAGACAAAGGAGCAGTGGGGCTTTCTGCCGATCTCTTCGACAGCCTTCTTCACCATGGACTGCTCCGTACTAGAAAAAACCGCCAAGCCTTACTTGCAAACGCTCGCGGCTTCAGGGCAACCTTTTTGTCAGACAAGGCTTTTTGACTTCGACTTTGGCATTGGTCCGTCAGATTGAGCAGGTGCGTGACTACTCGTCCTGGCTAGCTGCGGGGCGTCGTCAGTGGCTTTGGGGTGATTCTGTTCAGTAGCTTTGCACTGGTCAGAAGCTGTCGAATGAATGCCCCATCGTTCCTCCCACATCGTGCTGACTGAAATACTGGCACAGAATCTCGAGTGGAGTGCTGCTTACAACCATGCACGACAGTTCCATGGAAAGCGCGTGCTGCTTCGTTAGCATCATCACCAATGCCACAATGCACACCTTCAATGTTGCTTGACTTTTGCATTCATTACTCATTACATTGAAACTATAACGCTAAGAGCACCTGCGCACTACCAGGCACCTGGGCTAGAGGTGGCCCGCTGGTGCCTGGGTCTATCTGCAAGGGACTGATTACTCAGAGAAGCCACGAAGATGGACAGGACCACCCTCCACAAGCGAAAAATCTTGGGGTCCTCTCGAGAATCCGGGCTTGCTGGTACATAATTATGCCCGGTGCAAAGAAGTGTTTTATAGAGTATCTCGCATTTGCTACGCGAGGCTTTCATGTCCTGGCATACTGTGTTCTTTGCCAAGGCATTGTCAGGCAGTTTGCATGTGGCGACCGCCATGACCAAGTCGATTAAAGGAGAGAAAAGCGTCAGACAGCCCGGCGGCGGCAGATGTATAAAGTGGGGTTTATACATGTCTTTGATGGCGAGATTTTGGTCGCAAATCAACGCTGTGTTGTGACAGAGGAGTGTCTGTGCGTTCGGCATGTGAGTTAGCGGACAGGGCCAGTCAGCTTCCGAGAACGTGAACTGCACCATGAACGGCCCAAGGCTGACAGCCAGCGGCCCAGAGGACACAGAAAGTGCGGATCTTCGTAAAGCTAAGGTCGGAGGCCAAAAGATCTGGCCCAATGCGCTTGGTTTCTCGCGACCCATGTTGTCGACCAGCACTGACACCGCACGATGTAGTCTCTTCCACTCGTTGCACCAGACCGGGTTCAGGCAACAGCCCTGATTTTTGTGAAAGATGTTGCGGTCGAGCGGTTATCACAATCAGCAGGCTGTCAGATTTGCCTCAAGTCTCCGCTCTTTTGGACATCCCGCCTCGTCCGTATCTCATTTCTTCATAGCCTCAGCCAGCCACAGCTCCACCAGAGCATCAGCATCACCACCCGCTATTCGATACCATCCGTTTGCGTGCTTCCAGCATTTCTCCTGTCCGCTGCAGCTTCTTCGCAAGGTAGCAGACGAGTGCCGCGTACACGCTCTTCTGCTCATCCTCGAACTTTTGCATGGCGCATGTGTCACGGAAGACGACCCAGAGTCGTTCCACCTTCCGGAGTTCGATCTTGAGGATTTCGAGCTTCAAATGATAGCCATCCTCGCCCTCAACCCGGTAGGTGCCCAAAGACAGCTGGGTGGATGTTCGGGAGGACGACGATGTCGATGAGGAGCTGATGCTGTGTGCTCGCGTGATGAACTCCGGCTCATCCAAATGAGGTGGTGTGCTAGTGCTCGACGACGATGACATCGCACTGCTGTCGCTTCCCGCGCAGCTCGAGGAGCTGAAAACCAGCGGATCTTGCACTGTGGCATCGAGATACGCTGCACATGTCTTGCCATACGAAATAAGAATGTCATCCATTGCTCCGGCAAGCATCAGCATATTCGTGCTACTCTTCTCGACATCTGGGTTGAGAACACACTCAGTGCAGGTGAGCATTAGATGGCAGCGTTCGATGGCTGTGTTGTTGATGAAGAGTGCGACATCAAATGGGGTGGCATGACCTGAAGATGCAGTGTTCTGTTGACAGTGCAGTGTGTAGAGCGACTGAAGATTGATTGGGTAGCATTTGCAGGCTGATGATCGAGAGGTGGGAGGAGAAGGCAGACCCTCAAATATGCTGACTTCCTGTGCGGAATGGACTTGCATTGGGAACGAGTGCTGGGACGTGAGTGAAGGGTCCAGATATGCACTACTGCTAACAGATGTTCGTGGCGTGTGCTGCTGTAGCGTCGGAGATCCGTGCATCATGCCACCATCCAGGCTCATCCACTCCGTCTGCACCATTGATGCCAGAGTTTCGTCGCTTGTCGCAAGATTTAAATCGCCTGCGACATCATCCGGCGTCTGCAGTGCCCATCCTCCTTCTTGTGCAGCAAAGTCTGGTGGCGGAGCATTGTTAAAATACTTGTCAAACTCGTATGCTGGTGAAGGGTAGGCGTCGTCTGGCGTGGTCACAACGGCAGAAACTGGTGCCACTGTTGCCGCTGACGATGCTGGTGCCTGCGCTCTTGAAGGTGGCGTTATGCTTTTTGCAGGGCCAGCAACCGTACGACCGGAGGGAGTCTGTGCACCACTCGCCTGCGCTGGTGGCACCCTGTTGCATTTGTTTTTGGCTCCACGGGGCTTGCCTCGACGATCCGAAGGGCTAAATGAACATACAGAACCAGAAGAAGTGCATCTCAGGCACTCGCCGGTCTTGGTCTTGATGCATTTGACCTTGGCAATGTGGCAAGAGTCGCACGAGTCTCTGAGCTTGCGCTGTCCTGGAGGCATATTGCTATAGCTTGGCAGTAACCGTTTTGCTGACAGACTTGGCTCGGTCTAGGTACGACAGGAGATTGCCCAACAGCTTTTTTTTTTTCGAAAAGCAATTCGGGGAGATTTGGCGGTCGTCAACTGCTTAATACGAAGGATGAGCAGGACCGGATGGCAGCATAAGAAGAATTTCAAGGCGTCAGGCAGGATCGCAACGAGTGGCTGGCTTGAGTTGAGATGTTCAGTTTGTCGGGGATGTGAGTGTTCCTCTAGAAAGAGGTGTGTTCCAAGGGATGGGAAATAGCGATTTCAAAGCAAGGTAAAGGAGCAAGAGAAAGAGCAACGGGTCTGATATGTAAACTTTTCGGCCAGGCTTTTCCCAGTGCAGGAAGTTGCAGTACCGGCTCTGCAGATTGAACGATAGCGGCGTCTCAGAAGGCATCCAAAGCATCGGTCACAAAGAGCGCGTGTGTCAGCCAGACCCCGGCAAAGTGGGTACTGATGAGAGTACTTACAGTAATATATTCCTCTATCGGTACGTGAACAACATGGAAGAGGCCCCTGTTATTCTGGCTGTTCTTAGAATCGTAACACGCACCAGCTGGCAAGCACAGCCATGGCGCAATCGCCCAACAAACACAGGCCAACACAGGCCATATCGTTGACACGAGGGCATTACAGCAGATAGCAGTTCCGATGCAGCTGTTTGGTTCGTTTCCAATGGTGGGAGATATCTAAGATGATCGTCAAAGCTATTCCCTGAACCAAGGGCTCGTTAAAAACGGGCTGCGAAGTGGAAGGGTTTTAGATGTCGCTCGGCCCCGTCCCGAATACAGGATGCAGCTCAAGCTTCGATTTGTAATGGTGTATTGAAAGCAGTTATGGTAGTGTAAATTACAGTAAGTAATTTTTTCAGTAAGCAAAGTCGGATGCGCAGGAATTTTGAGGGCCGGATCAGCGAGAAGAATAATTAAAAAAAAAAAAAAAGACAAGAAAGTAAATGACATGACAAGAATTGCTGCACAGTGTCATGATCGGACGCTGCTGTAGACAATCATGCTGAGAGCCCGCAGCTTTCCACGCTCTAAGCAATTCTCGCCAACCCTTTGATGCTATCGCCTGGGTGGTAAGCCTGTTAGATAAGCTCACGGCCATCCTCAGCAAACCCCAGAGATGGAGGCATGGACAGTTTGACAGGCAGTGAGTCGCATCCAGGACATCAGACTGCTGATCTATACCTGAGTTGTGTGCGAAAACGACCCACAAGAGCGACCTTCGTGGGCTTTCGTCATTCACTCACTCACTCACCTACTCACCTGCTAGTAAGCTGATAGCCAGTGGACAGAGTCAGAGATTGCTGAAGCGGTTCACGCAAAATTGTGGTGGTAGCAGCGTTGACACCTCTAGCCGGTCCAGATGACCGCGTCTTGGCATCGAGAGCATCTGCTTATCAGGCAACGACAAAGGGGCGCGTGAAGCCTTACTGCGTCTCGGTTCTGAATGAACATCATGACTTTTCGAGCTTGTATAACCAAACTCTTCCGTAATACTGCACGTGTGCCGTTAGTCTGTTACAGATAAAAAGGATGAATGTGTTTTGATTGAAATCTCTACGTTCCTGGTCAAGGTGTCCGGCTTTCTCTGACAAAAGGGGCCCGTTTCATATCAGTCCTGTTTGCCTATCCAAACTTGAAAGATGGAGAAGGCTCTTCTTGAGGACGTGCAATCGCTCCAAGCTAATTCGCCAAAGATGTCCTCCAGCAAGCAGGCCATGCTATGATCTTGGCCTACTCCCAACGTCAGAAGTTACGAGTTCTATTTATGGTCAGCAGGGAAGGATTACCAGTCTCGGTCAGTCTGAACAGGATGCGCGGCAGTTCACGATGGTTCAAAGCTGTCTTTGTACCCGTCTACTTCCCTATATATTGAAAGAATCGTGTTCATGACATCAGCGGAGTGGCAAACCGAGCCGCACCTCGATGTCTTTCGGCTGGCGACAGCCGCCCAACTCGCGTATTCGGGAGACACGCAAAGCAGACGCCCAGAGGGTTGGCCTGACGATGCAGTGAACGGGCACTTGCTCATCCAGGCGCGCAGCTCTCGTGGGTGGGCAAGATAGATCTTGGTGGAGATCTGGCGTGCAGCTTCGGCGTCGTGCAACGAAGGACAGAAGTTATTTCCTGCAGAAACTGAGGTGTTGTCACTTGGCCTATTTGCGGAAGTGTACTAGTATGGCTCTTACCAATGGCTGCTGCAAAAAGCACACCCTTCATTTCCTGCCAGGGACGGAGGCTGAAAATCAGGTCAGGATACCACTATGGTAGATGGAATGTCTGAACCGCTGGCATACCTCCCGAACATCTAGTTGCCGCAGCATCGATCTAGATCTGTAGAGCAGCAAGTGTGCTAGTAGAAGCAGGTACACGAAGATACAGAAGGGGGTTGAGCATTGGCGAGCGACCAAGTTACCATCTTGGTACCTGCCCCGGAACAATGGAATCACGAGCGTCACAAGAACTCGGAATAGTTCGATACCTACCTAGGTACCCAGGTACCACTGTGGCTGCCCTGGGGTCTTGGTAGTATTGACGTTTGATTTCATACGTCAGCGCACGCTCTGGCCCAGATAGAAAGCAATTACAGAGACAAAGAGGCAGGCGCAAAGATGCTGGAAAGACTCATAGGCGAGCCGATAATCAGTGTGGCAGTTCTAATCGCCCATCGGGAACGAAACCTTCCAAGGTTGATGACTTGGAGCAACGGAGTGATTGCCCAGATTGCTATGGCTGGTTAATACTAGTTTCCACTGGCAGAGCGAGAAGGTCTGACTTGACGACTGCACGATCAAGATCCAATGACGCCTTCATCTATGAAGAATGAGCTACCAAAAATCACGGGCTTTAACATAGACCACGGGCCATCCAGTTGCGGAACTTGGATGTGGTCGCTTGACGGTGACTGCCAGAAGCTCAAGCGTGACGACTAAGCTGTAAACAGAACTTGCGTTCGGCCTCAGATGCCAATGCTTGAGCACAATAGAATGCATACGATGCTATAATTTACGAAGCTTCAAATCGGTGCAGTGGGGCAGCGAGGCAGATATCTAATTTTGCGTCGTCAAAGCTTTTCTGAAGTTGGTCATGAAGTTTATGGTGCGTCGCAATTGTCGGAAATTACTGCCTGCTTCCTGGTCTTTCTCGATTGTTTCTTCTGCTTGGTTTTCCCCTTCCCTTAACTCTTTTTTCCCCTTCTACTTGGAAGAAATACGAGCATGACCGCACAGAAAGCGCTCGAAGCTTCAGCAAAGAGGCGCAGCAACCCTCTCGCTGCTGATTTGATCCATGGCCCGCCAGACAAGGAGTCTGATGAGGAGGGAGGCTAGGATGTTGAGTTAATTCTCTATCGATCAATTACTTGGGTGCAGTGCCCTAGGCGAGCCTCGGACTTGTGTGCCAAGCAAGTCTACAACCACTACTAACTGCCTAGGTATTGATACTAGTAGTAGACTGGGATGCTCAACTGGATCGAAGCAATGATATTCCTCCCAAACACACGGCAAGAGTCGTAGCTTCCTCCGGCTAAACGCCAGGGTCACGTACCATGAACCCCACAAACTCGGGGCGTGCGACTTCCCACGCCTCGCGAGCAATTTCGAGTTGGAGCCGCTGCATTCCAAGGTTGTTCTCGCCGTAGCTCACTAGCGTTGATGCATGTATGCACATAGATCAACTCTCAATCTCTGCGATTGTGACTGACCAGCAGCCGGAACGCTTGCTGTACGCAAAGTCAAAGATCTCATGTTTTTGTCTACCAGTACTCGCGGTGCAGCCGCGTACTTTACCAGGTATGGTACCTACACCCCAGCCATACACGTGCAATGGGGGAATAATGTTGATCCGGCTCTCGGACCGATGCATGCAATTGACGCTACCGTTGCTGGTACAAACACCTCCCCCATCGGCAGTCAGCCTTAGTGTTAATGGCAGCGTCTCCAGACTTGGCTGCACGTCCCGACGGCTTATCGTCGTGAATGTTGCAGACCGTACGCACGGGTGTCGGTATCGCCGGCGAGCTTTGGCTAGTAGTGAGCATGTCACGATCGCAGCTGCTGCATTTGTTGGTGGCTGCAAGTAGCAGTCAAGGCAGGAGCCATGGCGGACCCTTGGTAGCCTCTCTCTCGACAATTATTCGCGCCCCGTCATTATTAGTAGGTATGCTCATCTCAAACCAGCTTCACCATTTCGAAATGCCTCCATTTGTTGAGACGGTGAATGATGCGCTTGTATAGGCAAACGCGTCTTGGTAGACCACAAGGTCTCAGTGGCAAGAGCTGCTGATCTTGATGTCACCGTCATCACTGAAGCGATCAAAAGCTAGAAGCTAGCAGGTGCAGTTGTGCAGCCGACTGCCCGGCTTGCTGGTTCTAAAGAGGGGAAACGCAATGCGCACGCGAAGCAACAACCGCTTCACAGTACCGGAATGATCAATTTCTTAATCGGTGCAGTCGAGAGACCCGCCTGTCTGCACGGCTGGCTGCTGCACATACCTGAATTCGTTTAGATCGGCGACGGCCCGGGAACAATTGAAAAAAAAGAAAATCTCAGATGGATCAATCGGCAGCAGATACGCTCAGGTCTCCTCGTCCAAGATAGGTTGTCACTCACATCTCAGGCTCGCAGCAACAGAGCCTTGGGTCAAGATAGGTGACTGCGTGGCATGCCACCATCCATTCTCGCACAGACCGGACTAGTAGGTCTGCCACAGGAACACCGCCAGTAATTCTGATTAATTTAACCATAGTCCACAAGATAGCAGGGTTTTGCCCTGTCTACAAGCGCGTCTGGTAATCCTTTGCTCAGGATTCGATATGCTCATCAATTTTCGAAGGCAGCTGCCTGGCTGTTGCAGGTGTAAGTTGGCCACAAGAGGTCGGACGGGTTTCGCACCTGGCCCATGTACTGCCAGCTTCGCGAGGCAGCCATGATGACCAATGCTGGGTGGATGTCAAGACGCATTCAATTGCCGTGTCAGCAATGGAATCAGGCTCTCCCGATAGCGGCCATTACGGGAGGGGGGGGAGTCTTAGATCCTATCTCCTGCGTCTGAACCAGTGGTGTTGAAGTTACAGGCTACTCTACGATTCACAGGCATTTTGACCAGATTCATCTTCCCTTTTTGGGGAGTCTTGAGTCTATCGACTGAGATCCATTCGCTGAATTGTGATGCTCTCGGCTTGCCTTCATGGTAAGGGGACGAAAATGATGAATAGTAGCATGGCGTTGAACCATCAATCCTCAGGCTGATTCAGACTTCTGAAGCGAGATTGCCACCTACTAGTACCTAGGCACTTGCCTGTGTAGGTACTTTGTGCAGTAGCATTCTACTGAGCTGGACTGCATGTGTAATCAGGAGACATGATACAAAGGTAGGGGTGATTCGAAGGGTCGGGCGTCATGCGTTGACTTTACAATGAAACTTGAAAATCAGTGTCGACACCACGAAAAGGCGACGGAAGGAAAAGAATGGGAAACAGCGTGGTGCTCAGGCTGTAGTCGCGTGGACTCAGAAGCTGACACTTGGCTCACTTTCTCCTGCTGCCGCAGATCATGCGCCACTGTCATCCAGGGAGGTGGAAACATCCATGCGTCGGGCGTAGGTATGCTGTAGATAACATTGGCTTATACAAAGTGGACCGCGAATTTCACGAGAGTATGTACATCATTTGCAACTACTTCAATGATTATCCTGAACTTATTTCAGCTGCACAAATAACAGAGCACAGCTTGCAATACAAGTTAGCGGCCAACGCATAGCAGTCTGAGCACGGGTGATTGAGTGACTGGACGCCATGACTTTCGACGGAGCAGTTTGGGCCCTGACGAAGCCTCAGTCGTGGAAGAGTGCATAGTACTATTCATGGAATCACGCCTGAGGCAAGATCACTACACGACTGGAGCTCTCTCACACACCCCTTCTCTCCAGCGTGTTCACTGGAGTGTGGCCACAGCGACATACAAGCGGACCCCTCATTTGTGTCGACTGCCAGCAGCGATCGGAACATGGGGCATGTCGCACCTTCTGCTTCTGCAAGGTGGGGAAGGAGCCCACGAAGGTGTTGCATGCGCCAATTGCGCTTCCCATATTGATCGCCGAAAGTTTCGGCTACTCCAACCGAGCCAATGATCAGGCCCCGCCCCTCCTGTTGGGCGTTGGACTCGAGGACAACTTCATTGGCAGAAATGTACCGGTGTAAGGAGAAACGACCGTCAAAGTAATACCCAGTGTACGGCTGAGCGCCTACCTAGGTAGGTACTTGGACACCTGCCACTCATTCCACCGCATGCAATCCAGCGTCTAGCGAAGATGTGCACAGCTCCTAGGTAGCAAAACGTCTCAGTTATTGCGGAAGGTCACAGTTGTCCGAGAAGTAGCGATGATGGGATGAGTTTGCGTATGGGCAGACTACAGATGCCCTGGTGTCCGACTGTCTTGATAGACATAATCACAGGCAGACAGAGGCAGACAAAGGTGTTCCTAGGTGCCTTGGTGGGTTGAATAAATCCTGGTTCTGGAGCAAGAGAAGCTGCGCATCATGTGGCGGCACACCACTGCAGAGCTCACTCGATTATGCTCCTCTTCTCCTGCATCTGTGAGAACGTATATCCCTGTATAATGTCGTTGGTTCTGCTGCTCTTGCATCCGGATGTCTCGAGGCGAAGCGGTTTGTGAAGACAGCTCCGTTGGAAATTGCCACCTCCAGCTCAATTGACATGGGATCTGTCACAGCCACTGAGCACGAACAGTAAATCCTACGTTATTGATCTACCCTAATGATCGCTAGCTTGTTTCTGCCCGTGGCCGCGTTACAAATCTTTTCACTGCGACTGCATTCCCAATATGGAGTTACTGTCATAAAGGTAACTGCATCAAACGGTATAACAACCCTTTCAGAAAGCCCAAGCGCCATGACCCCATTCTCGATGGGGTAAATGTCCAAATTTCGTCATTTCCAGAGCCTGATCAAAATCTTCTGAGTACCAAATCTTGCGGAGTTCAAAGTCGTTCTGGGTCGAACTGGATCTGAGGCAGCAGGATCGATCTTCCTCGAACATCTCCACTATCATCGCTCAACGCCGATGCGGCCATGTACATAGCCGAAAGGCCGAGAGTCATCTGCGTGGCTGTGTATCGTTCTGTCGATATGGCTAGTGGGCTTGAGCACGGTGGTCTTGCTCTATCTCAACGCTGAAGAACACGTATAAAACCCGGCTCCTGCTTTATGCTGACCAAATTGAGCAGTTGACTCAATTCAAGAATCCTACAGGGCTGTAAAGAACCTAAAGAAAGACTTTCCCGTCAGAATACCAAGTCAGTTGTGATTCATTCTTGCCAATGCCCAATATGCAGTTAATGCTGCGCCCCCTTATCTGCTTTTCGATGGCGACCGTTGTCCTCGCATTGGGATTGCCGCCTGCAGACACACTTGATGGTATTTCTGGCTCCACGGCTGCAGCTCCAATCTCGACTTTCGAGCGTTATGGCAAAGGTCGATCGCTGGATGGCTTTATCGCATCGTACGCTCTGGCTGTGGACAACAAGAACGAGTCGGCCATTGCGGCGTTGTTTGCCACTGACGCTGTTGCAACGTACACGTCACCGGATCAAACGGTGCAGGGCAACACGGCCATCGCTCAGCATGATCTTTACGCTTTCAGCGGACTCAGCACCTTTCATAGTCTGATCCCAATGACCCAGACCCCCGTTGATAATGGCGGAAGCAACAACACTTTCAGTGCCGTCACCTATTTCACTGCAACCATCTTCGGCAAGGACTGCTACGCCGGTCAAATCGTTACTGCTTACGGTCAGTACGTCGACACAATCGAGGAAGTCAAGGGCGTTGCCGCCATAACCAAGAGGGTCCAAACCTACGCAGTGAGTTCAGTTCTGTGAAAACACTTCCATCTTTCCCCCAAACTGATAGCGATGTGTACAGAACCCTACTGATCCATACATTGGAAATGTGGCGATCGTTCTCGGGCCGGCTTGCAACTCGACCAAATCGAGATAGACTATGTTGAAGCAGCATCAACGTACAGCCATCTGGCCTCTGCACGGCAACAAGGCAGCAAGCAGAAAAACCTTGCTGAAGCTTGTCATAGACTCTCACCAATACCGCTTGGCAGAAGACATAGAGTTTGGCGAGTACAGGAATTGATAAAGTTAATAACTGAGTACTGTGCTTGGCTTGAAAAGGATCGATTGGGATGGCTCAGGGTCGTGTTGGGTTCCATGCCAGTTGTCTTATGAGGTTAGACCATATTTTTAGCCATAGCTGCCACATAGATCGAGTTATTAATTCCCTGTCGTCTAAAAGCTGAACAATCCTGTCTCACCTTTTGCCTAGTCGGCATGATCCCGGTTGAATGGCAAAGCTCTGCCGATGCGCTGGCACGTTTACTGCCATGTTGCAGCTCCGCGACAGAGCACAAGCCCCTCCAGCAAGAGCGCGCACCCGTATCAGACGAACAACCAAGGATCAATGCAGAAGAGCAATGAATTAACCCAGGAATAGATCGATTCAAGTCGCAACACTTCTCCTGAGTGCGTCATTGACCAATCCAGCATGGTTGAGGGGCATTGTAAAGGAGATCACATCCTTGATCACTGAGTACATGGATCTAGAGATAAGTTGCTGGTACAGGATGTGGCATCTATCATCGTCAAGCATACTGGCAGTTACCAGTCATCATGGTGATACCGAATAGGCTTTCAGTCGAGATGGTCCATGCTGATCCAGTCACTCACTGCTTCGGACATGCGCACACAGTCGCAAGTATCAACTCTTCGAGTGTTGAATATACTCAATAGTTTACAACATCAACCTTTTTTTCAACTGCCTGGAAGACACGCAAGAGCTTTCACGCATTGTTTTGGTTCTTGTTTGCTTCTCACCAGTGAGCTCGGACAAATTCAGATGAAGCAAGATGCACCAACTCAGAGTCAGGTGGCAGACACAAGACCGTAATCTGCATGTGAAATCTTGTGAATGGTAGAGGCGGTCGTCAAGAGGCCTTGCAGGCTGTGTAGAGAAGCATTTCGTACATTTCCGTCAGATATCGAATGAATACGGAACCGAAACTGCTCACTGTCTCGCTGAACTTTGCTGTATTCAGAGACTTGGTAAAATCCAGTCATATACCATGGCTGGAAAACATCGACGAGGTTCCATACTCGAAAAGAAGGAAACGCCGGTACCATTGGCACAGTCGGGCATCTTGCTCAACTTCTCGAGGCTCCGCATATGTTGAGGCTCTGAGATATGGCCAAGAAATCAAGGAATGAAGCTATATCAATTACGTCGTCGATCTCTTCACTCAGCATCTCGCAAAACCCTTTACTCCACCAAAAGCCGGGTCGTGTCTGGTCGCCGTCTCGGATGCTTCCGCGACGAATCACAACGTCATGCAAAGCGATTGAATGGGATGGTATTGATTCACTCTTGTTCGACAATGGCCTTTCGGGCCCGTGTTCCCTAGATTCTTGCCCCAGGCCTCACATGGTACCCGCGCGTGTGTGTTCGAAGATCGGCCACCTGTGTCTTGATCCGGCCCACATCTTGCAAGAGCTTGGGATCCTCTCTGCACGCTTGCATGCAGATCGGCAGCCGATAAGCGAGAGTATGATTGAGCATCAACGGCAGGGATGGGTAGCAAGAACTGGTGATTTTCGAGATGGAGGAGCTTTGAGCAACCGGCATTCAACCTGCACAACACACGGAGCCCTCTCGCATGAATTGCATTCATGGAACCAGAGAATGAGCAAGTAAAGCCAGACTTTCCAACCCGGCTGAGCAAAAGGGAAGGGTTCATCCTTGCATATGTGCCTGCTTCTCCACCAACTTCCCATGTAGAAAAACACACTGCCAGTGCCACTACCAAGATCGGAACTTTCGGGCAAGTGGATACAGGATGCCACAGACCTGCATTGACGCCGATCCATAGATTTGAGGTAGAGATCTTGATAGTTTCTGGCACGAAATGATCACGAGGACGGCGCTATCGCGGTATCGACTTCCGGATAGCGGCCGCATGATGTCGTAAGTGGCGGACTGGAATGCCTGCTCTTTGGTGGAGCTGCCTGAGCGAGGACGCTTTTCAACAACGAGATGGCTGAAAAGTGGCTGCATTGAGTGAGCCCGAAATCAGAATCGAAGCTGTGCACCTTGAATAAACCAAAGAGAGACGAACAAAGATTATGTTTTGGGCTCTCTGGCCATTTTTTTGGGAGCACCAACGGACGAGAAGAGAAGAACAGAGGAGAAACAGCTCAGAAAGGTCAAAAGATTGTAGGGAAAACACCAAGAAATTGGTTGCCATCTTACCACAGCAAGTCATATGCAATCATGATTCCGGACAAGTTGCTAGAGATGACTTGAAGTGAATAGATGTAACTTCACAAAGAAGATCGGAGGTCGTTTGCGGGCTGATACTTAGGCCCCTAGGTACTTGCACTAGTGTTAACAAATCCCTGGTTGAACGAATCGGCAGCAGCGGCAAGCAGCACGGAAGCGATTCCGTAGGATCTGGCTCAACAAAGCAATTGATGAGCGACTTCCAAGGTTGGGGAGGCTTAGGACCAGCTGCTTTTGTTGCGCGCTATGTTTGTCCAATCAATCACGCAAGGCATGGTCTTTGCTCTGTTCATGAGATAGCGCCCCTACAGTACTGGTAGGGAACAAGATTCAGAAGCAGTATGGTCAGTTAGAGCGGGAAATGGGCATGGTTCTCTCGATCTCTGTGACACAGCAAAGGCAAGTGGTATAGGAATACAGGCGGGCGAGAAGTAAACACTCCCTTATATCGGTTGCCCCACTCGACCGAAGCAGGAGGGATATGCCTTGCAGTGCTCGGATCGTGGCGCATGCACGCGCCTTCACAGGCCGTCCTGCTGCTACTAGTTTCTGACCGGCCGGCGTTGCGAAAGCCCTTCCCGCAGCAAGCTAGGTCTCGCCTAATATTAGCGTCTCACGATCTTTTCGTGATTCGACATCTAGTATGATTTTCGGGAAACGGGGACGTGCGTCTGGAGAGGTGAGACGAGGCGGTGTCTTGCTTTGCTTTGCCAGCGATTTGAACTATCTGGGAAAGGAGGTTGTTGTAAGACGTGTATCATCCGTATCGATATATGACCTTGGATAGAACTCAGTTTAATTCACTTTTTGGATTTCTTTGCTGTCAGAGGTGAGGCGAGGTGTCTCCTCAAGATTGTACCCCGTGATCTGCCCTTGTGATGATCCAAATAGAAAGAAAAGGCGGGAAAGTTATTTTCACTACTTGATGCACCGATTTTCTCCTCACGGGTTAGTGCTTGTTCCACGTAATAGCCCGTTTGTGCGAATGTCCTGGTTTAGAACGACGAATCTCTAGACTAGGAAGTCTTCCTTTCGTGCAGGGATCAAGTGTACGCATTGAACACCATGTGAAGTATAGATTGGAGAAGAAGAAAGAGTTGGGGAAAGAAAAGCAAGTAAACGCTTCGAGTCAGAAGATGTGAAATAGTACATTGTTTCAGTCAGATTGGCTGATGTGGTCGTGAAATACGTTACAATACTGGTCTCATTTAGTCCGCTCCGTTTCGCAAACCATCAAAACTTCCATCCATCCCCATGCACTCTGTTCTCCCTGTCATCATACAGTTGGCGACGCCGGATCATCAATTGTCTTGATCGGATGCAGCAGCATGGGTGGCAGGCAGAAGCGACCGTGAACTGCTTCCCAGTCAGCCCCGCCAATGCCATCGACGCTCCAACCCAGATATCGCTTGTAGAGTTTCTCTGCGAGCCTGTTCTGATAGTACCAGGTGCTGCCCCACCAGTTATGCTCACGCTCCAGGCCAAATGTGCTCTCGGGCCCGCCGGCGCCCTCGCCGCGTGGATCTAGGTCATCAAAACCTGGCATTCGGGCCAGTTTGTCGCCATTGTTGAAAATCCAGTCAACAGCCTGAGCGGGCCAGCGCTTCTCCATGTACACGCTGTGTGGTACCGTCACTGCCTTCATGCCATAGTGCAGCGCGATTGTCTGCGGCCAGCTCTCGCTGCTGATGTGGTGGCCCGGCGGCGTCACGTTCTCGAGCTCCATCAGCCGCAGCAATCGTGCCGAGACCCTGCTGAAGGTTATTATTGTGGTACGCCGAGGCATGTGCGCGCTGTCGATGGAGCCGGGATAGTTGAAATAAGCATCCTGGTAGACGTACTTGGTCGTGTCCGGGTCGAAGAGAGGCAGGAACGTCACGAAATCTGCGCTTTCGCCAACTCCCCATTCATAGTTGTCTTTGGCAGCCGAGGGCACCGGAGGGGTGGTGTTGAGTTTTGATAGCCAACTCTGTTGCTCAGGGCTCGGTTTGCCACCAGGAAATAGAGATCCCCATATCGACGTGTCTTCACATCCATTTCGATATCGATCCTGCACCCAGTTGCGGAACTTCAGGTATGTCCCATGCAGACGGGGAATGTAAAATCTTGAATTGCGCTCCCACAGGCCTTTCCGTGGCTGTGCATCGCTCCAAGCCAAAACCTTATCGACAAGCGAGAACCAGTGGCCGGTGAATCGGACGTCCATCTCCCAGTTCCAGTAGAAGTCAAACTCAGGATGCTGTTTTTGAAAGAACTGCATCGGCAGCCACTGACTCTTGTGTACGAGCAGTGTATCTTCTGGCAGCAAAGGGTAGTCATCCCGCCACCTCCACTCGTTCCACAGAACTGTCATGTTTCTGAACTCACGAGGGACTTTGGTATCGACAAGCTCCTGATAGAGCTCCTCGTCCTCGAAAATTCCGCGAAGATCGTAGTCTTTGATTTCGACGTACAGAAATGCTTGGTATTCCCCACCAGTGCGAAGGCTGAGTTCCTGAATGACAGATCGCATATTTCGAAGCAAGTCCTGGCTGTATACTTGATCCTGGTGCGATCGAAACACTACCGCTGTTCTGGGCACTTTCCCCTCATCATTTCTGGCGCTTTCTTCAGAGACATCGTCCGAGAGGTCTGGGCGCGCGTTGAGGTCAAATCTCGCACGGTTTTCTTCAACACATTGCGACTGAAGCTCGGCCCAATTGACATCTTCCCAGTCAACCTCATCACTGTTTCTCAACCCATAGGCACCGAATCTCCCGTCTCGCTCGTAACAGACATCTTGTTCGAAGCCAACTTCTTCAGAAGACCCCATAGATGCCTCTGCAAAGTTCGTAAGACGACCCTCATATCTGAAGACACCGTCCGAATCTGCAACGCCAAGTCTATGGCCATGAGGTCCAATGCAAGGCCTGTACATATCATCGGAATGCATCTTGCTGCTGAGACTTTTGTAGGGATTTGACGGTACAGCCGTTACTGCTTGACCTGCTCTTCCAGCTCTCAACGACTTCGTGGATGGGGCGTATTCTTCATCTATACTAAGTCTCTTGTTAGTCGTGCATACTCTTCCTGCTCGCTGTTGATGTTATCCGGAATGCTATTGCGTTGCACTTTACCTGGTGAAGTTCTCATAGATGCTGGAGAGGGGATTCCAGGGCTCAGGTATATCCCATAAATCTTCAGGCCCCAACCTGAACGGAGTCAGATGTGGCCAGGCAAGACGCGTCCCAACCGCATCTCGCTGTGCATACAGGAGACACAGAAATATAAACGAAGCAGATGCGGCGAGAAGTGTGCGGCGTGGTGACGCGGTCGCGACAGATATCAGCATTGTGATAGTGAAATCGAGCAACAGATGACCTCCATAAAGAAGAGATTATGGCAGCTCAAACTAGCAAACAAAACAAGAGAGAAGTGGATGGCCTCGGGTCGAAGATTAAAGCAGTTCCAGCTGCAGTATGCAACGAAGTCGAGTTTACAGCTTCCAGAGGAAATAGAGAGAGAGAGAGCAAAAGACCATTAAGACAGAAGGGAGAACCATACGAGACGAAACATGGGGACGAGTCAAAGTTTCATCACGCAGAAAACGATTGACAGAACCGTAGTAGGTCACAGCTTCCGCAAACACCATTCACCTGTGAGACTGACGAGGAAGGCGCCATGACTGGAACAGAGCGGAAGGTGGGACAAAATGGCAACTGCCATACGTTGCTTCCTCATACGTAGTGGTACTCGTACTACTAGTATCCAACAAGTTGATGTTCAAAGCATGAAAGTTCGACCAGCGCGATCAACGCGCAAGGGGCGGCGAGCCAAGGGGAAGAAACGAAGTAACCATGTTCAGCATCATGTGGGAGATCCGTTCTCGACAACATCATTGGCAGAGACGGGGCGCGAGGTGGAGCAGAAGCAAGGCGAAATTCTTGGGCCGGAGCCTCTTTGAAGTTTAAGTCGACCAGGTAAACGATGAGGCAACCGCCACCGGATGAGGGAATCTAGCGACCAAGAGCCGTAAGGTTTGAATGAGAAAATAGAAAAAAGAAAAAACACGCCTAAGTACCTGAGGTCGTAATGGAGGATGACTGACTATAGCAGCCGTGACGCAAGCCTCCGTCCGCAGACCTGAGGATCGGAAGGTGAATGCAGAAGCATGGACCATAATGCCATGGGTAGAACGGTGTATCCTGTCGCAGGAAGGAGATGATCACGGCAGAGTGGCTCCAGTAACGTCGCTAGATTCGTCTTGCTGCATACAGAGCAAGATTCAATAATGCCCGGCAGCCGACAAGTAGCACAGGATGAATGTAGGTGATAGCCCGATGATGTACATCTTAGGTCCTAGAACCAAAGCGAGGCCTGCGATACACAGCTGCTAGTAGTTTCCGCTGTCCGGCAGAAGGTTTACGTGGCGCTCTCCGCTGGAACGCTCCCCCCGGGTCACCTCTTCTCCGCCCATCACCCCTCTCTTTCCCCGGAGAGGAAGGCGAGAAAGTGCACAGGCAGAGGAAGCCCGGGTAGCACCGCAGCGCCAGGCTTTGCCAGACCAGGGTTAGCTCCTGCCAAGCGCATGTCACAATCTGTACTTGCCCGGCGGCAGTTCCGATTTGTGAATGCACAGCGATCCTCAGCACTGAGCACGAGAGGTCCTGAGTTGACGAAAGGGGAAATATTCCGACATCAGGATATGCTGCAGATCGTGCATCGCTATCTATCAGCAGCAATCATCCCGACCAAATGAGGCTGCATGATTCGGAAGCGCGTATACAAGATCCTGCCACTTTGCAGCAGCCTTATTTTTTTATGCCACCTAAGCTTACGATAAGAAAAAAACACTCCGCTGGTACGAAACAACTTGCTCTGCGGTCCAAAATATCGTGAGAAACCACGTAACACGAGCTGAAGCGGCGTCTCGAACGTATGTCACCACCAATCTGAGATGGTTGAACTGTTCGTGGCTTGGGCTTGCTCTTTCAGCGAAAGCCGGTGTCAAATGGCTCCGTCATCAAGGTAATCAGAAGAGCCTCAGAAGTGGGCTGACGCTTCTTCGAAGTCTCCAAATTGAGCCCATCCGCGGAAGAAGTACCTCATATCGAGCCTGCCACGCGACATATCTCGAAGGGGTTGGCTGATATGATAGCGGAATCTCGTACGATGGCATCTGACTCGTCAAACCATCGGTATCAAATATTCTACGGAATTTTCATCATCTCATCCCAGGTTTCACGCTATCTACCATAGTGAGATTGCATTTGCAGTATCAATTGAGCACACTTGCTTCGTTCTCAAAGCTATTTCTGTCTCTGTCGACCGTCCCAGGACGAGAATGTTACAGGCTATTATTCTTGCTAATTTCTTCCCATCTGAAAACAATTGATGCAACTTGCAGCTTCTGTTAGAATCACGCTCCTGGAGGTGGAGGTGGCGGAACATCACCAGGAGGTGGTGGCGGGGGAGGTGCAGCGCCCGCAGGCGGAGGAGGCGGAGGAGCACCGCCTGGAGGTGGGGGCGGTGGCACATCGCCTGGTGGACCCGGTGGCGGTGGAGGCAGGCCAGCACCCAAATAGCCACCGTTGTACATGCCAGGAGGAGGACCTGGAGCACCGCCAGCCATGCCCGGAGGCGCCCCAAAGCTGCCCTGATAAGCTGCATAATTGTTGTAGCCGCCGCCTCCCGGACCGCCGGTGCCAGCGCCGTAGCCATAACCTCCGTTGTGGTTGTCGTTCGCTTGGGGGTTGTTGTGTTGTTGCTGCGGGTTGCCACGAGCCCAAGGCGGTGGTCCACCGCCGCCGCCACCGCCGCCGCCGCCTGACTGCCCTCCGCCGTAGTCATCGCGTGCTCCACGATCGCCACCGCCGCCATTCCTGTGCCATGGGGCTGGCCCGCCAGTTGGTCCTCGCTCCCACGGTTTGGCGCCGCCACTTCCAGCTCCCCTAGCATTGAAGCCCTCGTTTCCATTATCATAGGCTCCAGGGCCAGCCTCTATGCGAGCAGGAGCTCCTCCACCGCCAGGCGCTCCACCAGAGAGCTCCTGAAGAAGCGCGTCATATTCACGGTCGTGTGCGTCTCCGGCTCCAATGCGCCCAGCAGGACCTCGGCCTCCGACTGGCGGTCCATTGTTATGCCAGCTGGCTCCGCGTTGCCTATCGGGACAGTCTCGCGCCATATGCCCCGCGTTTCCACACACGCGACAGATGATATTCGCAGTATAGTTGCGCTGCTCGGGGCAGTCGTATTTCCGGTGTCCAATCTTTCCACAATTCTGGCACGCCTGATTCTCGTCATCACGCAGCGTTCCGTTGAGTGCCGCGAGTTCACGTAGCTGATTGCGCTTCAACTCATTCTGGCCTTCGGGGATCGAGGCAGCCTGTGAAAAAGTCAGTTCCTGTCATGCTCTCATGGATGTTTGAGACTGGTAAAAAGTCGCACTTACAGTCTCAATAACGTTATGAATCAGCTTCTTAGCCGCGTTGACTTTCTCTTCGGTATCTGCCATGATCAAACAATGGAGATCTTCCTCCTGATTGCTAGTATGAGCAGCGTCAGATCGGCCCTTGCCCTCCTTGACCGAACCTTTGCCTCTGATGGCAATCTTGGCGCCAGATTTGCTCTCCATGTTTTTCAACGTGTTACCACGTGGTCCGATTAGTAGGCCAACTGTTAGTAGAGAGAAAGCTAAGTGTTAGTGTCTGTTCTTACTCCTGCAAGACGGAAAATGATCTTTCATCGCTATGAGCTCAAGCTCGGGTTAGATGACAGTGAGGTTAGTTCCGGTCAGCTGCAAGCAGACCCTTCTCGGAAAGCAAGAGATACATGATGAAGTGATGGAAAGAGAGAAAAACCCCGGCATGGTAAGGAGATGAGATGAGATGTAAGAAAACAAGGAGGAACCAAGGAAAGTAGTCAGCGACTGAAGGGTTAGTATGCGTACTGAAGTTAATCTCAGGATAGTCGTTGACGGGCACATAGACTTTCTCCTGCGTTTTCGTTGGACGTCGATAGTCCGACGGCGGGTGGTAATCTGGTATGATCTTCATAGCCTTTTCCACAAGCTTGTGCCGCTCGTCCTCGAGCTTTTTGCGATAACGGTATTCGCGCGTGTTGATACGCTTGCCAAAGTTGTCATACTGAGGCGGTGGCGATGGAGAGCGATCACCCTCTGCAGGCACGACATCATTGATCCTCAGCTTTTCGCCAATTTCCGATATCCGCAAGTGCAGCACATAGGCGTCGAGCTGCTCATTTGTCATAGTCGCCTTGACCAAAGTGGTCAGGCCCATCAAACCAGCCGCCTTGTTGTCCCCGGCATCGCCCCAGCGGTTTCTCTTCTTACGTCTGCGTTCGCCATTCTCAGCGAGAGGAACTGTCTCCATATTAGTACTTGCAGCTTGGGTTCAGAAATTATGCCATGTCTGATCGCAAAAGTGGCGCGTGTACAGCGACAGGATTTCACATGGACAGCTTACCTCGCTCAGGGCTGCGACCGCGCTTTTCTGAGGGCCTAGAGCCATCGTCTGCAGGAGACGCTGAGTCACCGCCAAAGCGACGACGGGTTCCAAGAGGAATATTGTTTGAGCCAGTGATGCCCTGATTTCTCCAAGCCATCTTGTCGATTCGTGACGGTTGGACAGTAACAGGGACGCGTTGGGTGTAAGAAAAGAAAATGCGTTAAGGAGCGGATGCGATGCCGTTGGGAATGGAGACGACTCCGCAGTCTGTATCATGTGACATCCCAATCTGGAATCGCGCGTTCTCTCAGCTCAGCAGGCCAGCTTTCCTCTGCAGATGCTCATGCCATATCGCTTGACTCTTCAAGATAGAAAGTAAAGTTCTATATGTCTATCTCAGATCCTTCATGTCTTAAATTATCGCTCCCAGAGCGTACTCACGATGCCTACTTAATAAGTTGTGCGGCTGTCTTATGATTTTGAATAGGTTGTGAGAGTAGTGAGGCTCAGTGGGGTCATCAGCCGCATCGGTCAAATTTCACAGCGCCTATTACGGGCCTACAAACCCCCCTAATCCACCTACCGCATTTCGCTAACCTCTACCAACCAGTACATGAAACCAGACCTGGAGTTGGGTCTTATTGGCTTGGTGACAACATGGCATCGCCCGCTACCTCTGTTCAATAGAACCAGATGACTGCCTACATACCCAGGTAGGTACCTGGGTAGGTAGGTGCAGGTGTGTTGGACAACTGTCGGTTTCGAAAGCATGCGCACGTCTTGCACATACTGTCGTTGCACTGCCGTTATGATATCTTTTATTATTCTTGGAAATAATTATAAAGTTTTACGTTGTTCTACCAACCCTAAGGAGAAAGCACGCACATCTGCTCACAATCATGCATTGCTGAGTCTCAACGACCTAACTCAGTTTGTAGGCCTAAGTATACGAAGAACAGGCGGTTTTTTTTTTTTCGGGGAAAAGGAAAAAAAAGATTTTCCAAGAAATCTATGAAGTTCCATCCAATGAATCATTCAACTCATGAGTGCGACCATGGAAGCAGCTTATATAAAGTGGCAATTTGAAAAGCTCATGGCTTTCTATTGTATTTCATCAAGTTCAAATTTGGCTTGAATTATTAGGCGGTTGTTGATCAAACAAGCTTTAGGGAGAGGATCATTGGCAGGCAAAGCTTCATTTTCCTACGCCTGGAGTTTCGGCTATCCTGAAAACATATTTGACTGCGCTAGCTTTGCCGTCTCTCAGGTCTCTCAGAGCACCCTCGATACCTGTGAGGCCACCAGGGACAACTTTGGTGTTTTGCGCCTTGAACCAGCCAAGCTGGAGGCCTCGAGCCAAGTAGTGATAGAAGACGGCACCAAAATCTCTGTCCTCGTCGGTGGCATCGCTCTGCGCGTGAACGGAGCCGACAGCAGTCAGGTGGCTATAGATACCCTCAGGAGGGTCAAGCTCATAACCTGGTAACACTGTGGTCATCTTGCCACCCTTGTCGAGGATTCGAAACATGTTCTTTTGCGTCTGCTCGCCGCTGACAGCATCGAACCCATAGATGATCCGGTCGACTCCTGCTACTTTCGCCGCCTCCTTAACACCGGACACGACGGCATCGTTTCCCTTGCGATAGTCGACCACCGCATCGCCCTTGGACTTGTCAAGGAGCGTGTTGACATGATCGATACCATTACCAGCGATGGCGATTATTGGGTGAATGCCGGCGCGTTTGGCGAGCTGAATCGTGTACACGCCGACGGCTGATGCGCCTCCATATAACACTAGAGCAGTCTTGGCCTTGGAAGTGTCCTGACTGCGCCATGGCGATGGAAGATTCAGGTTGCTGTGGTGAAACAGACCAACGCAAGCAGTCATGGCGGCTAGCGGAATGGCCGCTGCTTCCTCGAAACTGAGTGAGGCCGGCAGGTGAAAGCTAGTGTATGCCGGTGCTCGCGCGTACTCAGCAAAGCTACCATGCGGCGTAATCATCTCATGGAAGGCCCCCACACGATCGCCCACGTGAAATCCGACAACGCCTGGCCCGACTTCGTGGACTGTCCCCGCGATATCGTCGCCAGTGTTGATCTGGCCTTCCTCGGGGAACCAGTCAGGATATTTCCAGTCTTTAGGATTCGATCCTGACACTTCGACTTTGATGATCAAATCGCCAGCACCCGCCTTCGGTACAGGGGAATCGACGATCTCGACATGGGTGCCGGTCTTAACAATGGCTTCCTTCATGGTGAATGGTCTAGCACTGGGATGCTTATGTCGTGTGATCAAAGATTTTGCAGGTTTAGAACAGATGAAAGGCTGGAGATGAGATGTCTCCAAGGTTGGAGCATTGTGACCGTCGTGCGATATTTATACGAGTCTTCAAAGTTGAAAATGGCGGCTACAGTTTTCATCATGATGAATTCAAATGACGACCCACAGGGTTCATAGGGGAAGAGGTTGATTTGACGGACCGTTGCCCGTCTGATTAGCAAACCATAGCCCCTCTTTGGAGAGGGTGAGAGCTTTGTCAAGCCCGTTGCAGGCGTGAAAGAGGGCGTTGATTTGATCTCGAAGGCGTATTCCCTTGTCTTTGCTTCTGTCGTCATCATTTCGTGCGGTCGAAGCGCGGGATCGGAGTGAAGGCCGAAGCCGACTCGGAGACTTGAGAATTTTTGTAGAGTAAGAATCAAAGCTTTACTAATATCGTAGCGGAAGTGCACCGTAGCTTGTGGCTGGAGCTCTGTTGGTACATGGTCACATTCACAAAAGGTCAAGAGCATCAAGTCCCGATAGCGACAAAGTTTCCTTCTGTATACACTAAAATCGGCGAGAATTATCAATCGCGCCTGCCCGAGACCAGCCGATTCCCGGTCAGGTGATCAAAGGCTTACAATGGAGTAAAATGTGCAGAGCAAACGATCTTTGCATAACTTTGTACAACATTCTGCTTTTCGAAAGGATGGAAACAGATCTCCGAATCAACAATGAACTAGGTTCATGGCTCCGGACGGAATGACTGCAATCTCCGGCAACCTCATGCTTCGAACTTGTGCTTGTATCCGCTAGACTTCGAGTGCCTGTGTTGAGCTACTCTTTCTTTCTCATTTCGGCAACCCTTGTAATGTCGTGTGTATACTCGAGAATGACATGACGGAGACTCAGATATTTGTTTTCTATCATTCATGGTGGTGTGCTCTTTGTATCTCTTCTCGATTTTGCACCAGGCTCACATGACCGATTCAAGAATGCCCTGTTTCACTGCAGTATGGGAATGTCTCTTTCTTTCCATCTGCTGAAGAGAGCTGACATGCGGAGATGAATCTCAATGCAAGAAATATCCTTATGAAGAGCAAGAAATATAAGTACCTAGAATGAAAGCTCACCATTGTCAAATCTCATGAAAATGGATCGAGATTTATCTGAACAGAGAATATTGTTATCCATGTATTTTGCGATACATTTCGGCCTTTGGCTACCCGTGATGTCTGCCCACAAATAATCATTGACTTGATGCACCTTTCTGCAACATCTTTTTACAGCGTCGATCATGCTGCAGCACCTCGTAATATCCCGTAAAGCTGCGGACCATTGATGCCGAAGGCTTTCGGGGAGATGTGTAGAAACGCAGTTGCCCCGCATGCCTGGCTGCAGAATCTCCCGTATATAGAGAAGCTGCTCTACGCCCAGTTTCCCTTTTCATTTCAATAATGTCACTGCATTATGTCACGTTAGGTCCACCCCATGATGTGCACGCCAGCTCCCACCAACGTCGCCAGTGGCACCAACGACACTCCCAATGGAGTGACAGAATCTCCAGTGCCTGATGCCATGTCTAGTTTTGTCGAGGCATATGCTCAGCTTTTCAAGAACGGAAAGCGATCGCCCATCCTCCGACGACCGTCCAATTACGGGCTGGAGTACGAAGAGATCTGGTTTCCCTCATACGATGGCATAGTACTACAAGGCTGGTTCATTCCTTGCTCTGGTTCGACGAAGCTCATCATCGCCAATCACCCAATGACCTGTAACCGGTATGGCTATCCGGGCCATTTGGAGGGATATCGCGATTTTGGCGGCTTTGAGGTCAATTTCATTCCTGATTATAAGGCGCTCCACGACGCCGGCTACGCAGTAATTTGCTACGACCTACGAAATCGCGGCATCAGCTCGCAAGGCTCTGGAGGCACATGTGGTGCTCTTGGCCACTATGAGGCTCGTGACGTCGTCGGCTCCATCCAATACGCCCAATCTCGAGAAGAGACCAGGAATATGAGCCTGGCCCTGTTGAGCCGATGCCTTGGCGGCAACTCGACCATGCACGCCATGACGCTGTTCCCTCAGCACTTTAAGGATGTCCAGGCTATGATTCTGCTGCAGGCAGTGTCCGGACATGCATTTGTTGAAACGGGAGCAGCAAACGCTGGTCTAGATGTTGCGATCACGGTCAAGACATTTGATTGCAGAATCCACGAGTTGACTGGCTTTCGCCTCGAGGAGCTAACACCGATACCGCATGCCAAGAGCGTGACGGTGCCGACGCTCTTTGCGCAGGTACGTAAGGATTCTCTGATCGACACGAAAGATTCTCAGAACATCTTTGACAATCTGAGCTCGGCGGAGAAGAAGCTGGTCTGGATTGAGGGCACGACACGCCGCTTCGACGGGTACAATTACTTTGCAGAAAACCCAGCCGAGATGCTGGCCTGGTTTGACAAATATGTAAAGTAGAGGTCATGAATGGAATGAAGTTCACGGTGATGACTTATGATTCTGCTCGGCATGTAGCTAATTGACGGATACAACGAACAGTGACATCAATTTCTGATTAAGTGTCGTCGGTGATCATTCATCTTTAACTGTTGAACCGGACCTTCCAACCGATCGCGGAACATCGTAGGATTATGTGAGGAGCAACACCATGAGAAGAATCCTTACCACAATCTGTGACTGATATCGTACTACCTTGAGATGACCAAGCTCCGCTGTAAGTTTTCAACTCACCGCTTTCGTACACAGATTACGTGTAACAGTCTGCACTATTTTTAAGAGCTCTTTCGGAAGCAGAGCAAAATAGCAGTCAGCCATGGCTTAGGTTTCCACAGCTTGGAACTCCTATCGGCTTGATTGACGTGAAGATTTAAGCTTTGGATCTTTCATTCACAAAATTGAGCTGCAATCTCATCCCACTTCAATTTGATTCTCAACCACGTAAGAATGCAGACACCACCACAACGCGGTCTGAGGCCCTTCAAACTTCTCATGAGCGCCTCAGGCAAGATCACCAAGTCGAGTGCCAGGAACACGTTTCGCTCAACGCGAATGTGTTGGTGCACACTAGTGTGGTAACCGTCGTGAGATACATATCGACTAACTTAAAGCTGGTGACCTACCCAAGAAGGTAATCAATTTTCTGGGTAAAAACTATATAGTATGATATGATAGGTGATGTACTAGGTATTGTGTTAGATACTACGTCAAATATCATGATGTGTACTATCTTTGACTTCTAAAGCGGTACCTATTCCGATGACTTTCATGAGTAAGACGAGTAGAGCGGCCCGCACTTTTGCTCTATAATTTGCCGCTATAAGAACGCGAATTGGATTCGGCTTCCAAATCGAGTACGACGCGTAAGTTCTGAGCAGAACTACTAGGAATGCTCTTGACTTCGCTACAGAACGATCGTCGCGTAAGTAATGCCCCACTTTCATAGGTAAATCTGCTGGGTGGCCTCTATGGGAAACATGGCCACGTCCTGTGGAAGATCCGCAATATCGACATCACGGCCACTCAAGAGTTGCGATGGACCACGAATTTGAGTCTGATGAGGTAACAAGCTGTATTCCAGGTAGGGTAGAAGAGCAAATGGTCTGTGGAGTCTATCTGAGATGTCGGTCATGTTCAAATTTAAAGCCACTCTGCCTATGTGAAGAAGTGAGTGAGGTCATCGTCCCAATCGCGGGCACGGGTTAACAACTAGATACCCACTTACTTGGGTAACTACTAGTACCACACCACATTGACGATGAGTTATTAGCACTCAAAAGTTTACGCGTTCACAGGTCTCGCTTGCCCTTTTATCCAAATTTAATAGCTGCAAGGCTGGGTGATCTTCATCTGATACGCAATTTGCATCTGTTCAATACTCTCTCTTGCAATCATCATTCATCCTCAACTTCATCCCTGTAACCGATCCTTCATATCTAATCCTTTCGTACACTCTCCCGAAGCTAGCATGAAATTTCTCATAACAGGATCTGGCCGAGGCATTGGCCGCGGACTGACACGCACACTCCTCTCCAAGGGCCATAGCGTATATTTGCTCGACAACAACCAAGCCGAGCTTCAGCACACGCTCGGTCTGTGCGAGTCCTGGGCATCCGCCACCACCACCTCATCACCTCGTCCGTCATTCAAAGGTCGACTCGTCGACCTCTCCGACCGACCCTCCTTCTCTCCTCTGATCGCCGACGTGGCCGATTTCTTCCACGGCAGCCTCGACGTGCTCGTGAACAACGCCTTTGCCACGCCTCACACTTGGGCCGATGGCGCACACGCCGAAGAGGACGCGTCCAACAGCCAGAGCACCAGCGACGTTGAAGCACAGTGGGATTTGAAAATTGCTGTTGGACTGACCGCTCCGTTCGTGCTCGCGCGGCGGCTCACGCCACTCCTCCAATGCGGACAGACAGGCGAATCTGGCGATAGCCCTGGGTGCATCATCAATATATCATCCACGCGCGCCACCATGGCAGAGCCGGACCACGAGGCCTACAGCGCGGCCAAGGCTGGTCTGCTTGGGCTGACGCAGAGTTTGGCGGTGAGTTTGGGAGGAAGGCATAGGATTCGTGTGAACGCGATCCTGCCGGGCTGGATTAACGTAGAGAATGAGAATAGGGAAGCTGATGGTAAAGGGGCTGAGTGGGAGGACGGCCTGACGAATGAGGATCACAGCTGGCATCCAGTTGGGAGAGTGGGTAGGGTGGAGGATATGGCCAAAGCCGTCTTATTTCTAGCCGAGTCGGGCTTTGTTACCGGCGAGCAAATTGTGCTTGATGGTGGTGTGACGAGGAAGATGGTCTACCCAGAGTAATTGCATGTTGAGATGTTATGTGATAACAGGAAGATGCAGTATGAAGGTTTCGGATGTGTTTGGAGCGTTGTTTGAAAACGGTGTGTCTGTGCAATTTGGTGATTTTCTACTAGCAGGTTTTGTCATGGTGGAACTGGGACAAAATATGCACTACAGGTAGCTTTGCGACTGACTTGCACTGGCGAATGAGCTGCGTCGGACATCAAGTGTCTTGCGTGTTACTCAGTACGAAAAAGTTGGATATTCAACCTGCATCTCTAACATTCTTTATCCAGGTAAATGACGGGTCAAATCCAATGCTTGGCATTTGATCCATGAATTTGGGAACGAGAAGAGAATTAGCGGACACTTTCGAGAGATCGCTAGTTCGCGCTTCGCAGACGTCCCAAGGAGAAAATTTTGAATTTCGATTGTCGCTCAGTAATGCGATCAGTCCTTGAACAGCCATTCGATGACGAAGAATACAGGGCCTGGTAGTCATATCATCATACTCTCGTCTCTTTTGTGGTACGCAGCCGGTCATCGAGGAGTTGCTGTCAGGCTAGTCGACGCTTAACGGACGAGAATCACCCATGCTCACACCGATGGTGACGGAAATATCACCGCCACTAATGGTAGAGCATGACTGCGACTTGCATCCCAAATCATACCCATCATACACCTTTGAGCCGTTGGATGTCGACGGCTGCTGGCCCGCGCCGGTGACGTTGTAGGGCGAGCAGGTAGCGTTTCCCAGTGCCCAATTGGCGCATCCACTAGTGGCAGAGCAAGAGCATGTCAGCTTCAAACTCCATGTTTACTTGAAACGGCGACATCTTATGTTAAAGCGACTCACTCGTGCAAGCACATGTTCTGCAAGCCCATCGGCTGGTATGATGCAACCTTCCTGCTGGGCGCGCAGACCTTGTTAAACATATTGTCCAAAGCGGTGCCGATGATGATGCCGTCCGGTTGGCTCACGCCTGAGGTTAATGCGCTGTCGTATATGTTGTGGATGAAATAGTGCATGTCGACTTGGGGCAAGTTCATAAATCGGTGGGCTTCGAACATGGAGCTGCGGCCAGAATATGTCGGAAAAGAGCTGTCGTCGCAGCCAAGTATCACGCCCAGGTATTCGGCGATATGACTCAGAATTCTGAAAAGCGTGAGTGTCTCAGCGGCTCGAGTATCGTAGAAGACGAGTTTGGACATGAGAGTCTCGCTTACTGTTTCATTGCTGGGGTTGCGCGGATGCGAAGCTGTCCGTCCCCCCACTCTGTCCCGTTACCTTTGACGAGCCTGACTGCAGTTGGCTTGTGGCATCGATTGCTGGACATCAGCGAGCCATCAAACCAGGGCAGCAGGTTGACTTTGTTCGTGTTGCCCACTGGGTCTCTGTAGAATGCGGATTGATTGAGAATGCCTTGCGCCTGATAAACAGACGCATTTGCGTTGGGTGTGTACTGGCCAGTAAAGGCGCGGTACACCAATGCATACATCCATTCCCACTGACTGGCACCCTTTGGCACGTAGTAAGGGCAGAAAGTATGATTGTCTCCCGTCTGTAGCGGCAGGTATATCATCTTGTTCACCAGCGTGTCGCTTTGGTTCTGATTTGACGACTCTTGACTCGAGGCGCGTCCGGCCAAGAGGGCTGTCAGCAAGATGACATGTAAGAGACGTGACATTTTGCTGGTGAGTTCAGACAGAGCAAGAAGGTATTGACGTCTTCAAGATGATGCTTGATAAGTACAGAAGAGAGAGAGAATGAGCAACCACTTGCATTCTAATATGATATGTTCTCACTGATAGAGAGTCAACTGGGTAGAGTCTGGAAGAATTGCATCTGTGCATCCAGGCAAGGACGACTCATGAAAGTCACCAGTCGCCAGACTTCAACTAGCCTATCTTGCCGACAGCAGCATTGCGTCTGGAGCATGGAATCGGCCTTGTCCAATCGTCTCACATCTGCCGTTCGCTGTCTCTGTCGGCCACTCTAGTGACCCAGAGATGTTCTGTACAGATCGGACATCCGCTGCACCTGACATATTTGAAATACGTTCGACAGCATGTGCCTGCCCATCATGACGGTGTTCATGCGGCAAAAAGGTTGTTGACAAGTCAAGGCTCTTCAGTAGATCGCCGAAAACTCACTCTGGGCACGAAATGGGTGCCAGGGTGGACCCCGGCGAACAAGCACTGTTCCTGGAGAGAATTTCGAAGGCCGCTTCTCAAATTGAAGTCGGTATGGTTCGCTCTCAGAAAGTCCGAAGTGATTGCCCTGATGTGAGAATGTAGAAGCTCTAAGCTTTTCAATTGTGGTGCAGTGGTCTGTTTAGCCTTGCAACAATGATGAAAGTCGACTTGGCACAAATACATGCCGCCACAGGCTGTTTGCCAGCTTGCCTATTCACTTTACAACTAGTGTTCATAACAGTAGCACCGCACCCACAGCCACCTTTATGGGCTAGGACCCGAAAATATGCCGAGTCCTACTTGGAGTCTCTTCTCACATTCAAGCCATCATATCTTATTGTTCCTTCACGAACATCGGCAAGTCCAATCTTCGAGCTGCTGCATTTGGTGACCACACGAGAAGCCGCTTTGATCTCTCAAAGCCTCCCCACCTTCATTTCCGGCCATGACCTGAATCTAAACCTGTTGAGGTCGCATGAGGTCTGTGCAACTTATTGATGCGGAACAGCGCGACAAAGCGCTGGCGGACATTGAATCTTCCTGCAGCTTGAAGGCCGTGCCTTGCAGCGCGGCCATCCGGCAGAAATTCTGTCCGATAGGAAGGTTCTCTCATTCCAGTATCACAAGATACACTACACAGAATCCTGCTCCAGTTACGTCCCTGATTTTCATCCTTTTTGTTTCCGCTTTGATTCTCATTCACTCATGCAGATGTATATTGGCCAATGGCCATGGTAAGTAGTTCAGTTCGTTTTTGATTCCTTGTTTCTTCCCCCCCCCTTTTTTTGTACTTCAACTTCTAATTTCAAGCCAAAGTGTGGAGAAGTAATTGACGGCTAAGGAAATTGGGGATGCATGCCCGGGGCACGATGAGAGCTTGGGAACTGGCAGCGCGCTAAAATGGTGGTTCTACTCAAAGCCGACCCGCAAATGAAGCATGAGGTCTTTCCAGAGGGTTTTACTAGTGGATTCAGCAGCATTAGAGGGCCATCGATAGCTTCTTCATTGAATATTAAGTTCTCCGTCACACAATGCACCCATACCTGGCCAGCGAATCTTGCATCACTGCATCTAGCCACTGGGAGCCTGCCACATCAACCATCACAGAATATGCCACTAATTACTCAGGTTCTCGTGCAATTACCGAAATTAAATTTCATTCGTATCTGTAAAGTCGAGTTGGTGAATACGTCTCCCAAAGATGGCCTGATTGGGCTGCAGTCAAAGCTATGTTCAAGAAAAGCGGCCTGCATGTTTAGGCATGGTGGCACTGATGTGCAGGCGCTGGTGCCTGGATTGCCATCTCACTTAGACCCCTGAATCGATTTGATCCACCACGACTCGTTGAGTGTACGAGTTCCAAGCCTCACACTCGTCAAACTTGCTTTGAGGGACCAGCAGATCCAGGATCTCCAACGGTTTTTCGATCATCGTCACTTGTAGGCCCGCGGACACATGCCAAGCAATATGGCAGTGGAGCGGCCAGACGCCTGGATTATCGAGGTCCCACTGAATGACTAGGTGCCCATTGGCAGGTAGTATGTGAACGTCTCGGCGCATCGGGTTGTTACTATTCACCGTCGACCCATCCCAGCTGCCGTCCCCAGCCGCGAGGACATACATATTGTGGCCGTGCAAGTGCATGGGGTGGGACGTGGGTGTGAGATTCTCCAGAACAACGCGAACGGTGCCGAGCAGAGGATCAATGTGCAGGGGGTTCCACTGTGGGTCATAGGGGTAGGAGATGTTGCCCTGCTTGGCCAGTAAGAGCATGGGTTCGTTGTAATTTGCGTGATAAGTCTGATCATTCATGACCCAGTTGAGGTGACCAGTATCGTTAACCGAAAAATTCACGTTGATGTTGAACGTTTGCGATGGCGGAAGAGGCGTAATGCCGTAAAAGGGTGTCGTCAAGGAGAGGTCGTCGTTCTGGCACGGATTGGTGGTATCCGTATGACCAGTGCTGTTGGGCCGGGGCGTCTGACCGGCATTCTCATACTGTAGTATGGCCCAACCGTTAGGCGAGTTCGATGGTTCGGTACATTGCCCATCGGTAATGTGCGATCGTATCCAGTACGAGGTAGAATCGCCACCATTGGCTTGGAATACGACATCGGCACGTTGTCCAACCTTCGAGACGTTAGCTTAGCCGTAATTAAAGAACTTGCTAGTGCTAGCATCACGAGGCTTACCCCAAGCGTTACTATATTTGTGTTATACGGCTGGATTGGTACGTAGTCATACGCAATCACGCTCATCTGGTGGCTGTCGATACTGAACTTTTGTATGGCAGCGGCACTGGTGTTGATGAGCCGCAGGCGATACTTCTTGCCCTTCTCGACCAAGACTCTGGTCAAATTTGTACAGGGTGCACCATTCTGAGTTGATGTGATATTGCCTTGGCCAGGGCATCCTCGACCATTGATCAGATTGTTGTCGGAGGCAGGTCGAACTTTGGTGAGATCGTTGCCCATCACATTCTGCAATAGCTCAAAGTAGGGAGTGTAGTAATAGTCTGAGAGTAAGAATGGCCCAAGATCTTCATCGTAAGTTGCCTGTGTCGGGCCATTGATAATTAATGGTCCAAAAGTGCCGGCAGCGTACTGAGCTGAGTAGTGACTATGGTACCAAGATGTTCCATACAGCTGACACTGGAACCGAACTCTAATTTAAACAACAAGACATTAGTAAGGGTAAGTTAGTGAGTGTGAAGGGCACTATTCATCATTCTCGGAGGCTCAAAAGACCTGCAATTACAACTCACGTCCTGCTCTGTCCCGGGGGTATCGGGCACTCTGATGTTCCAGGAACGCCGTCGGACCATTGTGATGTCGACTGAAGAAAACCATGCCAATGCATTGCAGTGCCCTATCCACGTAACAGTTTGTCAGCATAGTCTTTGCAAGCTCCGTAGCATCTGGCTGTACCTCTTCTGGCGCAGTTATCTGGTTGTGGATGGTCACTTCAATCCAGTCTCCCCAGTCTGCCGTGATCATAGGGCCTGGAAACTGGCCGTTTATCAAGATCATTTCCTTCTCCTTCCCATCTGGCGCCAGAGTCCCACGGCTGATGGTGAGGTCATACTTTCTCGTCACGCCAGTATACGGCGCCGAGGTGTACGGGTTCGAGTTGGCGACGGTTCGACCAAGGTAACTGGAAAGCGCGGCCCAGTCACTCAAGTTGTACGGGAGCGGGAGTGGAAGTGTGCCAGTGCTGAGAGGAAGCACGGGTAGGATGGATGGTAACGACAACGAAAGCGGAGATAGAGATAGACTTGATGGCTGAGAGAATGGCCAAGATCGCCAGTCGATCCGATGACCTGTGCTAGACGCATGTGGGGGAAGAGCAGCAGTGAGTGCGAAAGTTCCAATGACGGTGATACTATTAATGAATCTCATATTCGGCACGAGAGAGACCTTGAATGTTGTTGAGTTTTATCTCTTCATGAAGCTTTTCGCACTCCTACCCAATTCCGAGTTCAAGACTTGTCTGAGGGAAGAGAGAGGAAAGTGGTTGTCGGGAAGCCTCAATAAGAGACAATGTAAAGTACCGAGAAGACATCTCTCATTACATGCAAGCCTCCAAAAGCCAGAACACATCTCTATCACGGCGGACAAAATGACACACATGACCTTGCTCAAAACTTGAGATCTTGGAAATTATCGCCTTGACGAACCGCTCATCTCATGTGTAATGGTCAGGGACAGGGGAGGGACGCTGAGGTGGTGGCAATCGCCGTAGGAAAGAAGGGCATGATCCCGCGCAATGATAGGAATGACAGCAGCAAAGCCTGAGGATCGCAGTGGCGCAAACAGGCCAAGAAGAAGCTGCCAATCTTCACTTCAAGGGACTGGTGGGCAGTGGCGATGTGGAGATGCTTAGAGCATTTCTGTTCCTGGCTTGAGGGCGGAGCGTAGTCCGATGAGGGAGTTTGCGGTACAGCCTACCGCGCAGCTTCCGAGACATCGCTTTGTCGTCCAGCTCTTTGAACGCCGAGTAGCAACCCAAGCCAGATGTGGACATTACCACATCGCAATGCCATAGCTTCTTCCATTCACATTCAGTAGCCACATTTGGTAGACATGCCCTCACCTTCGTCGAACCTGGACCTCTCGACCTTGCAACCAAAAAAGGAAAGAAAAGAGATATAAGGTCTCTGGGGTTGATACCGGTCGGGTCATCAGACTGATTCGTTGCTGACTTTGCCTGTGTCGTGGAAGAACGCGATGAAAGTCTCACACCGAGCAATGGGGGATCTCTGTAGCATATCGCAGTTCACTGCTCTCGGTTCATAGCCTGGATTTGAGCCCTGTTGCTGACGAGGTCTTGCCATCAAAAATTCGTCTCATCCTTGATTGAAACCTTTCCTTCGGCGACCCTCTCATATCTCACATCGGTCAAGTTCTCATCACTGAAAGAGAGGACTTGACCGATGCAAGCTGCAGGGGCGAAACCTTGTAGATATCTCGACATGGATCGTACCATGCAATTCCTCAAGGCCTTAAACATCGTCTCTATGTAGACCAATACTATTCAAACTCTAGCGGCACTTTGGACGAACAATTGTCTACAGTCGACGAGGATATGTTCTTGCATACAGCATGTGTAACAAACAAGACTTCTTCGTACAAGAACATGGCTGATCACATGAAGCACGTGATCAAAGATGAAGCATACGTGGTACCATCGAAGTAGCTCTTGTTCAACAAATCGCAATCTT
Organism: Erythroxylum anguifugum; assembly: GCA_027478595.1. NCBI lineage: Eukaryota > Viridiplantae > Streptophyta > Magnoliopsida > Malpighiales > Erythroxylaceae > Erythroxylum > Erythroxylum anguifugum. Next base: position 141,341 of record JANIPN010448926.1, read on the forward strand.
CTTCTGCTGCGTGCCAAGTATTGTGAACCCTAATGAAGACCCAAAGGAATATTCAAATAAGCCGAGCCATGCTTGACAACAAGAGTTATTTGAGACACGATATCACATGAGCATTTGCCAGGTGCAAAGATGGGATATTTTGTCATGTTTATAGTCCTTCTTAAATCCTGAGGAGTGATACTCACTTAAGTGCAAGTAAATATGAGATTTTCCTTGAGATATTCCTTGACCAAAAAAGATTTTCAACGATCACTGGCCATCTTGGAAGTTGTCTCTTCTTGTGATTTCTTCGCAGCATTATGTCGGTGATCGGGCGGCAAATCACATTTGGTGACCTTGCCGCCCTATAGCCGCTATCTCCGCCTCTCTTGTTTACAGCCTTGAGGCACCTGTTATACTTGTACTGGCGCGCGTTCTTAGTGAAGCTTAGAGGCTTCTCAGTCGTCACCTACTACCTTTCACTGCACTTTGCATTCGATTCAAGGCACAACTGTCACACATGTCGCTGATTTTCTCCCTATCGTTCGCTTCTCAATTAGCAATATGGCGCCCAACTCAAGACAAGTATTCCCAGACTCTGCGGGTTATGCTGTTCCCCTGAACGACATCAGTCAAGACACCCTTTCAAATCAAATTGGCCATGACCCTTTGTACATGATTTACCAGAATGACCCAGCCAGGAGCTGGTCTCCGGTCCGCGGTGAAAATTCGTGTATGCCCAAGCATGGCCATGTCCATCCTTCGACAAGTACATCTAAAATCGAGGTCGAAAGAGTTTTCCTCAGAGAAAGCGATGGCAGCGCCTGGACTGCAGCCAGGTGCCTGCGCTTACTCCGTCCTCTCCGTGCGGCTTTGCACACCCTTCGCCGCGATGACTGGCTCATCAACAAAGCTGGACCGAATCTTGGCTACAAGAAAAGGCAATTTGCCGAGCCGGAATTTATTCTCCTGGACTCGGACGGTGAGGATGAGCCCACAACTTCTGTGACTGAATCCGGCGTTGCGGCATCACCAGAAGACACAGCTGAGTACTTGCCGACGAGACCAGTGGCAGTGGTCAGGAGGACCTATTCCACCAGGATGCGTCCTCGAAAAATCAATTACTGCGACAATGAGGACATCAGCTTTGTGCCTCCGCGCGTCAAAATCATTCCATTCAGACAGTCGCGCCCGTGTGTAAAGACCGGTGACCGCAACGTGGATGCAGAAATTGAAGACGCCAATCTGGAAATCTTGACAGACACAGCATACGATGTGGAGCGTAAGGCCAACCTCAAGGCTGTCACTCAGTATCGCAAAAACAAGGTGACCAATGGAAAGTACATGAAAGTTTTCCATGCATTCGATCACATCGTTCAAGCTACAAGCGGCACTCATACACATGTCAGCTCAGCGAAAAGATCAGGTGCCAGCTCACTCTTCGCCACCTGCCTAGACCAGTTACCTCGACGGATGACACAGCTACAGGAGCTGACCGAAGCAAAGCCAGCCGAAGACCAGGAGGACGTCATCGCAGAATTCTACCATGACCTGAACCTCTTTTCATCCAACGAGGCAGCAGGGTGGCGGCCTTTGAAAGGTCTGGTACGAAGCCATGCTGTCCATCTGCTCTCAGACGCTGTCTGCGACGGTCTGTTCACACCGCGCGCCATCCTATCTCATATTGCAGCCTGCGAAGCTGGCGATTTCGCCCATGGTTCCCACCAGATACTGGAAGCATGGGGCGATGCCATCATCTCAGGAGATATGGCGGGAGGGCACATCTTGCTGCACGCAGATATGCTCTCGACAAGCACCAGAAGCCTGGACTGTCAATACATTTTCTGGAAGTGGCTGGCTCGCGCTTGTAAAGCGGGTCTAGACGCGTTTCCTGAGCCACACGGCAAGCTTGTCGACGACAGGTGTCTCTGGCCCTACAAAGCTGGCTGTGCATCGGATGTCTTTTCTGAGTCATTCGTCAGACACGATAGCGCTCTCTTTCTGATGGAGAGTATGTTTTCTTGCGCAGTGATGCCGCTGATGTTGGATTTTGGCAGGGTGGCTGACGCACATCGTCTTGTGGCCCACAATCGGCGCCCAAAGGAAATTTTGCAACGCTTCACACACGAGAGCAGTGAGCTCGGCTCAGTTCAGAAAACTTACTGGCCTGCACTGTCTTCTATCATGACGTATATAGCGACCGTCTCGGTTTTCTCGAATGGAGATGAGAACATCGGCTGGCCTGTTCTGCAGCGCTTTTTAGCACACAGCATGACCGGCATAGCTCTGGGTGCTATAGACCAGCTCGATAGCCACCAGCGAGCAGTTCTATTCATGCCATGGCTTTCCTCGCTTTTCGTCGCGTCGCTGAAACCGGAGGAGCAGTACAATGCGAGCACTGGGATGGAGGCTTTCCTCGACCTGGCTGAAGAGTCAGATGACTTTACATTGAGCCATCTGCTCTCGGAGCATATCATGAACATGGCAAAGAGCTGCTCCCTGGCGGCTGACATGGAGGGGAAAATGGACGATACTGGTGAGGATGCAAGGCTCTCCTTCATGAAGTCCGGCCCCTTGACTTTCAACAACTGGCCAGGTGACTGTCGTTTTGACAGCAGGAAGGTAAAGCCATACTTCCAGCAGATGGTGCATGCGCTGTTGCAGCTGGCAAACATTGAGCAAGCAAAGTTCTTTCTTCGTATTGCTACAGATGCTGCTTGCGACTGGGCTGATCTCACAGAGGCAACCGCAGATATCAAGTTTGCCAAGAGGATCACTCAACAGGCCCACGACATACAGGATCGGGTCAATGACAAGCTGGGTGTTTCTGACAATGAATTCGCTTCCCCGAAACACTTCAGCACGCCTGATCGGGGCGGCGAGAGTTATCGTTGGGAGGAGTGCATTTCTTCCTGGGTGATGAGGACACCCACAAAGAAGAGTCAGAAGAAGTTGCAGGTCATAGTTCCAGCGGTGAAAGATGTTCAGTCTCCAGTCGAGACTGAGTTGAGCATCAGGTCCATCCCACAGCCGTGGGTCGTGGTGCCAGCACTATCAGACGTGACCGACAAAACGATGAGGATTTCTGTTAAGCGCAGAAGATCATCATCAGAGCATGGAAGGCCCACCCTGCGACGCAGATTTTCAAACCCTGGACTTGGATCAGGTACCAGACAGGCATGGCGTGACTCCAGTCCAGAACGTCAACCACGTCGCGTCATACGCAGTCGGTCCTTCGCTTCGAGACGATCCATTGGAGTTGCTGCACTCCCCAATAGAAGCACTGGTACAAAGGACCAGGACGAAGCGCGAAGCAGCGACAGCGAGGATGAGCTGACGCGGATCAGGCCTTGATTGCTAACTTGATCAATCAGGACCCCAGTCAGGATGACATGAACTGATGAGGAACGGAGGTACATGCACATGAACATGACGAGATGACCAAATGATGATCCTTTGCGAATGATACCCCACAGATCACTTCCTATAATGGAAGCGATGCTGGCAAGAATTTATGATGGAACAAGAAGGTCGGCGACAAGATCCGGCATTTGGGTGATAGAATGATGGATAGCATCAAATGATGCGGAGTCAATGCATTGTCAAGACAGAGTCTGGCATTACATAAGGAGAGGCAGGCAGTTGTACAGTAGCCTGGCCAAAGGCAAGTGAGTAGCCAAAAAACTAGTCATGACTTTGCAAAGCAGCAAAGCAGATGCATACAATCAATAAGTGCATTCGTCCAAGATCTCCCCAAGACAGATTTTCAAATATGTAAGGAGCCAGCCATCTTGTCCTTCTCTTATCATCTGTGCTCATGGGCACATGCTCGCCTGAAAATTGCCGATTCTTGTAACCTTCCCTCGTTGTAGGAAAGTTGTACCACCTTCTGTTCGTGAGCCTCAGTCATGTCACAAAAACGTAGCACCAAGTGATCTAGATTATGAACGGCGATACCGTGCTACACGTTCCTTTCTGTCTCCCTCTCACCGCCAGCCCCTCGCCGGTCCTGCAACGTATTCCAATAAACACCACCCGCCAAGCCGGCGACGAAGACGCTCAGGAGAGCGGGGCCGTGATACGCTGGCTTGAAAAACCCGCGCTCCAGCAGCCTCAAGTTGACAAAATACCTGCTCGAGCCGTACGCGATAGAGGCGGTGCCACAGCCCAGCAGTGATCCAACCAGTAGATCAGACTGCTGTTGCTGCCCTTGCCCAGCGCCGTTTCGATCGTGCGGTGAAGATGATGGAGACGGATGGGGTAAGGGCTGGTGGGGTTCGTGGTGTGATCGCCCAGCGGCGTCGTGGAGGAGCTGTGAAAGGTCAAGCTGGGAGAATCGTTCGATGGCGATGCCGAGCGCGATGAAGCCGAGGCCTGTACGCATCCAGGCAAGAAAAGTTCGCTCGGATGCAAGATGGTCGCGCGCGATGGATCCAGTGTTTTGGTAGAGCGGTGTGCGTAGTCGTGCAAGGAGTGAGGACATGGCTGATTAATCGTCTTGTGTGCAGATTGTCTTCCTCTGAACTTTGGGCTGTATGAGGCGAAGGGTGGTGGTATGTTTACACGTTGTCCGTCTTGTCATTCATGTAGAATCATAGAGTACTACGAATACATCGCGTCAAGCTTCAAGAAATGGGGTGAAATGTAGAGGGCAACCTTTTCGCAATCTCGTTGATTCAAGATTGATCAATGATTGGCAATCGTACAAAATTATCCGAGTAGTTCACTACTTCAAAATGCTTTCCCTGAAAAAGTTATGCTGATACAGACGCAACATCATGTAAAATGGCTCATACAGTTCGACTGTTCTTGCGTCGCTTTCTCCACTTAAGAATACTCGAGGAAGGTACCTTAAACGTCTCTCAAAATAAGTCTCGTCGAAGAATGGATTAGTAAGCTGTCGGAGATTTATCCGATCGTCTCAAGAGAAATGTGCAGAAATGATTCAACTTACTGTCGCGCTGCTCCCCTGCAAAGATCCGAGCACTGAACCCGAAACTCTCACCATTCCAAGCCCAGAATCTCCAACACTATCTAACAAAATATTCTACACATATTCTGGCACAAATGGAGGCCATCATCTAGTGAGAAATGCTTGGAGAAATATGAGAGCAGCCGCCTTTCCACTGCTCTAGTTCGAGAGCACAAGCTTTATTTGCCACCAAGGTTTGACGATGCACAGCTAAACAGCCACAGAAGGTATACGAACCATGCATGCATAAGCCGATACTCGCAGGGTCTTGACAGAGAGATGTGGGACAGCATCGCGCACGCAGCGACTCAGTACAAGATCGTAAATTTATCTTTGAGAGTTCACTTTGAGAAAGTCATATCAGAATGGTGTTTGCCATCATCTGTACTTGAGTTTCTGGCACGTCCGCCAGAAACACACCACAAACTTTATCTCAAGTGCTTAGATTGCGCGATCAGGCCAGTTGCTGAGCTTCACAAGGACGCAAGCTGCGGCCCAAAGAATCTGGTGCTCGTTTCTTTACTCTAACATCCTGGTAGGCTTGAGCAACACATTCCTCAAGCGTGCTGTTACAGCAGCTGCAACCGCCAATACCACTCACTGAGAACTGGTATTACTCGGTGTTCGTCAACCACACGTCAACGCCACCGGGCTGGCTGGAACGGCGGCGCTTGGTACACTTATTTCCCCGCAATTTAGCCCCAGCTTACAGCTTAATCGCCTGGGACCTGCCGTTTGAGGATTGCCCTGAGTCTGCTTAGGTCGATGCTCAAGCCTAGACTCTCTTGTCGATTGTACCAGCATCGCTGGGTGTTTTGGTGGACCTTTTTCCAGCCAACCGAGGCCTTTATCTCTGCCAGCCGATCCTCGCTGCCTGTTCAACGGAAGACAGGTCCACTTCTTCACCCAATGTTGTTCCCTTTAATATGTTTTAATTTTCGTCCCATGCTTGGCCAAGAGGCTGTATGACTTTGAGTTTCTTGTGCTTGAAGGAAGTTCTTGCTCTGTGTGATCCACAGCGTAGCACGCCACCATCATCCTGTGAATAGGCAGATGCGAATCATATGAAACTGGTTGATGTCCCCCGTCTCTCACTCATCCTGCTTCAACTGAAGTCGAGGCAGATAGCCCATCGCTTCCCAGTCTTACTTATGACATGACCACTAAATCTTGAGGACTAGAGGGGAATTGTCGAAATTTTGTGTTGGCTTGATTCGCAGCCATGAGTCACCATGGCGATACACACAAGAGTTCAACTATCCTAAGAGGCAAGGCAATGTATGATTCAGCCACCCGCGTCGAGACGAACGATACCTTGCGACTGAGCAAGACATCAAGTCAAAGCACTGTTGTCGAGGGCACATCTCGTTTATATCATAATGGGCAGCGTCAATTTGTTCCCATGCCCACAGGCGATCCCAAGGATCCGTTGAACCTTTCAGATAGGCGAAAAATCATCATCATTTCAGCGCTGTGCTTCTTTGGTGCCATGGCCCTGGCCGCCGAAGCTATCATCGCTGCACTACTGCCAATCTTCATTCTTGAATACAACGGGATTCCCGCAAGCGTTATCAACTCACTGTCAGGTCTACCACAAGCTCAAGGAGGAGGCGTCGTACCTAATTTTGTTGGGACCATCACCTTTCGGGGTGGCCCACCTATCTGGAAAATCACTCTCATCGCTACGCTACCAGTACTAGTGATTGGTGTCAGCAACTACTTTCTGGTTCCTCTGAGTGTCGCTGTTGGACGGCGGCCAGTGATCATTGTCTGTGGGCTCATGGCTTGGTGTGGAGCTGTGTGGGCAGGTGAGAGTAAGAGTTTGGACAGCCACCTAGCCGCCAGAGCAATACAAGCAATGGGTGCTGGCACTGTTGAAACCTTGATTCCTCTCGTCGTTCAAGATATGGTCTTCATTCATTGGAGGAATCGGGCTTTCAGCGCTATTTGGGCAGCCCAGGTAAGTTGCAGCCCATATTCCTCATCCCATCTGTCTGTCACTATGTACGACCATGACTTCAGCCTTGACAAAAGATCAAGGCTTGCAATTGATGTATGAAAGTCTTGAATCCAAGAACTCACATTGTCGTAGGGCATCATCATCGTCACGCTTGGCATCTGTTCTCCGCCCATCATCATTGCAACCAGCTGGCGGTGGATTTACCACATCTCCGCTATTGCTGCAGCTGTGGCTTGGCTCGTCATCTTGGTTGCACTGCCCGAGACGAGATACTTCAGATCCAATGCAGAGCTGCGAGGCGAACCGGCCGAGCCTCTCCCAGCTGGGAGCCTCCGTCCAGCCCTTGACCCGATCCGATATGGGCCACGCACGTGGTGGACAGAGCTTGGAGTGTTCCATTTTGGCATCAGCTGGGCCAGTGCTTGGGAATCTTTCTTAGCGAGCATAAAGAGTTTCTTTTTCGCCAACATCTTCTGGATCATTTGTCTCAACGGTGCCTTCAGCGCTATCAGCTTGGCGGCTGGACAAACTGGCAGCAGTGTCTTGATGACAAAGCCTAATTCGTGGCCATTCAGGTTGATAGGACTCGCTGTGCTGCCTATTGTGGTCGCATCAGCCTTCGTGGCAATTTTTGCCGGCTATGCTGCCGACAAGCTGTCAAATTACGTGACGCGAACGCGCTACAACGGCAGGCGCGAGCCCGAAGTTCATTTGTTGAATCTTGTTGTCCCCCTCCTCCTCGCCGTCGCCGGCTGTGTCATGTTCGGTGCTGGTGGCACACTCATCGGGCACGTCTCGTGGGGCGTATTTGTGGTGGGTATTGGATTTCTGGCTTTCGGAGTGCTGGCGACCAACGTCATCTGTGGCGTTTACATCGTCGAGTCGTATCCGGACTGGGCGGGCGCAGTACTGGTCAACAGTGGCGCTTTCCGCAACATCATCGGTTTCGGCTTTAGTTTCAAAGCGACCGATTGGATCAGCGAGCTTGGCTTCTTGCGCATGTTCGGCATCTATGCCGGCGTTGTGGCCATCTTGGGTCTTTTTGGCATTCCGGTGTTCTTATACGGCAAGGCCATCCGTCGGTATTGCGGCAGATTCATCGCTAGTCATGAAGAGCGATACAGCCGGGACCCAATTTGCACAGGCTTAGAGTCGCCGAGCATTGCCATCGAGAAAAGCTCAGAGCAACCGCGAGACCGAGCGTCACCGCTTAATTTCAGTTCAATCTCGAAAGGACCAGCCACCGAAAGAAGCAGGGCGAGCGACATAGCTAGAGGAGTAGATCAGACCCGCAAACCGAAGACCGCTGCAAAGAATATTGCATCCAAATCTCCTCGATGGCAGCATAGCACAGAGCATCAACGTGAAAGATCACGAATCGCATCTCTGGACCAGCAAACCCAGCAAATAGGAGACCAGCCAACGTCCGAACAGCAATCTGAGAAGAAAAAGGGGAGAATCGACTGGGAGCTTGTCAAAGAATACCTCAATATGCGGTCCAAATGGGGTGACCCACCAATGCACTAGCCCAGGAGGCGGACGAGACAGCATGAAAGCATGTGAAATCAGCATTTAGAACAGCATATACACGATTGTTAGACATGAATATCATGACTAGCGTCATGCAAAGGAGCATTCAAAATTCACTGCGCGAGAAGTTATATTCAGACGAGATTTGCTAGACCCTTAGACAATGACGACAGTATGGTTCAAAAAAATCCTACCAAAACTGACCTTGAAGAATACCATTTTGTAGAGTAATCTCTATGTGAAAACAATTTCGAAGCCTCTGAGGCAATGGCTTTGCTAAAATCTGCGACTGAACGTGCAGCCGTACCTCTCAACACACCTTCCGTCAAAATTCACCAATACTTGCAGTCGTATCTGCCATCAAGTTTACGATTCTATCCGCAGTGACGTTTACGAAAGATGGTGCAAATGGAACTTGTGGGACAGAAAAGAAACTGCAATCAGCTGTTCACCTGTCCTGACTACGTTACACGAAGCGAGCATAATTTTCTCATAATCACATTGATTGTGCAAGCTACAGAAGAAGTAGCTTGTTGAGACGCCGGGACATCGGAGAATCTAATCGATACTAAAATTCTTGACAAAGAATGTTCACAGCCTTATTCTTTGAGTCAGAATGGGCTGCTGACAAAGTCCTGCTCACTGGGAAGAGCGTGAGGCCTAAGTTTGACGTTTCCTCCTGACATTGAGTTTCAGAAAGTTTGCCAATCGACTACTTGCCAGCCAATCCAAGACTTCACTTCGTTTCTCGATCAATAGGTCGATTAAGAGGTGTCAGTAAACCAACTATCTTCGGCGTCAAACGTTCCTGGCGTGAGGAGACCTGCTCGCTGTTCCATCTCCTTAACTATTTCCTTCGCGAAACGAGCATCAATGCGTTCAAAGAGCGTGGGGCACGCCGCTGATGCTCCAGGGTCTCGGCACACGATGGGCTTGAATTGCTGCCTTTTCGAGGGGTCCAGAAGGATAGGGCGATAACCCGACAACAGTCTGGCTGTTGGACGGCGCAGAGGCTCCTCTGTGCCGTTCCTAGACATTCCACCACTTCCCTTGGCCTTCGATGAAGCAAATGGCGCGTTAATTATGGCGGGAGAGGAAATGCTACTTGCAATTGTGGATTTGGTCCTACTAGCTGGGGTTTTGTGGGTCGTAGTCCTAGCTCGTTTTGGGTGTTTGGCATGCCTTTTTGCATGACGCTTTCGTGGAGAACCATCACCAGTGGGTGTAGCCAATGGACTGACAGACATTCCAACGCCCCTGTCTAAGGACACGTTAGAACCCTGCGCTGAGTCACACGATGCATCTTTGTTGTATTTAGCTGTGTCCATTTCAGCTGCGTGTTTGTCAAAGTACGGGCTTTTGCGGAGCTGTGAGAGCACGCTATCAGCTTTGGCAACGGTGAGTGATGCTTGGTGGGTAGTAAGATACAACTGCTCCTCAAGCATCGCAACAGTGCCCTGCAGCTCAGATATTGCTATCTTTTGATCAGCAATGACGTGGTCTTGCTGAGAGATTGCGCGTTGTTGGCTTGCATGATTTTGTGCCATTTGGCGCGCCTTCCGTGCCAGCTTGACTTGGTAGCTGCTCTTGATTGTATGCAAAGAGATGCTGTGCTGACTATCATGTTTTCTGATGGGGGTCAGATAATCCCCCAATGGAACCCTTTTCTGCGCTTGGTCGACCAATTGATCCGCCGCTGATGAGTGTGTCCATCTATTTTGGTCTGGTTCAGTACACGGAACCTGGCCAGCAGCGACGGTCGTATCAATCTGTGCTTTGGCGCTACTCGAGCTTTCGGTGTTGAACAATGCATTTTCATCTGTCGATACTGGTGTGAAGATTGTGTTTGCTAATCTGTGAACAGGTGTGATGGTCCTGGGTGGCTTTGAATCAGAGCCCTCTCGGCTGGATTCAGCGTCATTGAGATGGACTGCATTTTGCGCACTATAAACTGATGGTGAGTAGACGGGCTCTGTAGCAACGTCCTTTTTGATTTGAAGTGTATGAGGCCTTTGCTTTCCCCTTGAGGTGACTTCATTAGGATCTCTTTCCATACATTCAGTACCAGGATCTTTGGCCTTGAAAGGACAATCGTCTTTTGCGGCTACCGAAAGCCTGGTGCTGATCACAGGTTCCAGATCCGCATGAGCTATGTGAACTCCATTCTTGAAATCTTGAGAGCTCCTAGTGTGATCGGTAGAAGTGTTTGTTGCAAGTCTCGAAAAGTCCAGCATACCAGTCCGCCTTGCCAGTACCTTTGGCACAGGGATAGTTTTCATTTCCTTGCCTCGGAAGCATACTATCTTAGGTGTAGCACGTTGCTGCATTTCCGGTTCCAATTTTCCTATCGTCAGTGTGCTCAAGCCATGTCTGAGCATCAAATTGTCTTTTGGTATGCCCCTCCTCTGAAGGCATGCTTTGCTAACGGGTGTTTGTTCGATCTGTGGCGTACGAGTGCCTTTGATATGTTTGGCACTCGTCTTTGTGCCAATTCCAGCTGACTGGCGGGCCATTCGGGGCTGCTGAACAATGGAATGATTGATCAAGCCGAGACCTTGGTCTGCTTTCTTTTGCTTGTCTTTTTCTGGATGGCCAATGGTTGCCCCCGTCTTGCCCAGCTTTGGACTGCTCTCAGCCCGCTTGACAGTAACGCATTGGTTACTAACTAGTATGGCTTCCAATTGAAAACTCTGTTTGAAGGCGCTATCGTATTCTTCGCTGTTTGGTATTGTTTTGGCATTTTGGGCAATGGCAAGCTTGTGAGCCTGTCGTAATGCCTCTTCGAGCTCGCAGTTTGGGATGACGACTTTGAGATTAACACCCTGAATTGATGCCGCGATGTGCATCGCTTTGACTTTTTGCACGAGTTTGAGAATCAGTTGCGCACGTAGCTTGGTCTCCTGACGGTTTCTGTGGTTATGAGCTGCGCTGCACTGAATGTCAGTTTTATTAAAATACTATTGACATCCGCTGGACCTTTCTCATACTTATCTACAAAGGCCTCAAGCTCCTCAAGAGAAACTTGTGAGGATAGCTGTGCTTCGGCTGTGTTGCCTGCTTGTTGGGCAGAAGCATTCAGCTCCACTTCTGTGATGACACAGCCAGATCCTGTTATTTGCAAAGAGCGTGTATTGGCTGCAGAAAAACTCTGGTCATCAGCAGTCCAATCGCCACTGCTGCGCACCCAATGCTTTATCATCTCCCATACATGCTCCCTATCATCGGAAGCCCGTATCTTGGGGGAATCATAGAGCACATCGTCCGGCAGTTCGCGAATATTCTGACAATTCGGACAATCAGAGCATGCGTAGTTTTCCAACATTTTGTCTTCTGAATCTGTTGAAGCTTCTAGTCATGTTTGAAATGACTTCCGTAGCTTGCGATAGCCCCAAGCGCAATAAAAGAAGTAAAGAAGCAAGGAAGCAAGAAATCAGTCCAAAAGGCTCTCAAATGCCGTGTGCAAAGGGGACGAGCATCCAAGTTGAGACGACTTGGCTATAAGCATTCGAATCGTCTGAGCTGAAAAACGAGATTCAAGCCAGAAAATTCTTTCGAAGCCAAGGTCGGAACCAAATGATGTGTTGCTGAAGCTGAGTGCTGTAAAGCAAAGACCCACAAGTCAAATTGTTGGTATATTTCCTTTCCAAAGCTTTCGTGTAATCATCCACTCGATAGCCAGTAGAAACCTGCGTTGATCCCTTGCTATTGCCTGATCTAGCTGCAGTCGAAACAAGTCTTTCTCGCGAGCAGTACTGAGTGAGAGCGATCAGGGTTTTCGACTCAGTGTTCTGCGTGCATGGTTCTGCTTCTGTGGTAACGCCGGCCTCAAGAAAAAACGCGGTCTGTGCAAAACGCGCGTTCAGTGCAGACTATTTTTTGGCTCGTCAGCTTAGCAGCCTACTTAACAAGAGCATGTGCGGGGAAATTGGCAGCGTGATGAAGATTGACCGACGTGGTATTCGCAGGCTTGACCAAATCTTCATTCCAAATGAATTCAAAGCGTGCAGCTCAATTTTCGACCCAACTGACGACGATTGATAAGCCACGTTCGGATCGAGTGGTGATCTCGCAAAATGCCGCCCCTTTCAATATCAGACAGGTAGCACGCTTCTTCTAAAGGTTGTGCTGGGGCTCATCAACCCAGATCTCGAGAAGGCGCATACATCATGCAACTTTCCGAATTGTCAATCACCTGGATGCTGTTTTACTAGCCTGGGTTTTTTTTCCCGCAAAAGTCGCAGCAACAATCAGCGGAAAGGCAACTGTGGCTTCAGCATATACCTTGACGCTATCTGCATCAGCTTTGATCTTGCCCCAACTTACTGCTTCGTCTGGGCGTGCACCAGCGTCGCTACCATCGAATTCTTGAGCTGTATTGATGTATACAGCGCTCTCTGCGCCATTTCGCATCAAGTTCGCATTCGCAATATGGTGCTTGACGAGTCCCCCACCAAGAATGATCATTCCGGTCCTCTTTGCCTTCAAGGCAATCATGTTGATCTTGCGAATGTCCCTGGTGATGCTGATATCAAGAACACGAGGCGAAGAGCGGAAGGTGTGGAAATAGAGCATGTCGCCAAGACTACCGTCTGTAAGGGCTGGGCAGAATATAGGTATGTCATTCTTGTAGGCCCAGTACAGAATAGATGAAGGGTTGTTGATTTCCTTTCCCAGTCGCTGGATGACAGTACTCGGCGTCCAGACAAGTGGTTCCTCGTCGCCTTTCGTGGCTTCCTGCTCCTCCAACATGCGATCCAGAATAGGTATAACCCAGTCTTCGAAGGCGCAGTAGTTGTTGTTTGGCACTATCAGATTGCCGATACGATTCATACCTGCGGCTCGTAAATCGGCACCTTTCGACGTGAACGATCCCAGGTAAGTAGGTCCGAGACATTTGATAAGATCTTCCTCCACCCCACCAGCGGTGGTGACAATTGCAGATACATGCTTATGCTGGACCAGATATCGAAGAGTCTCCCGAAGGCCAGAAGAGACCAAATTTGAGGTGTAGCCGAGAAAAATCGTTGTTCTCGAACCATCCTCGCCTTGCCAGGCCCTCTATGGGACTTAGCGGGAGTCACACTTGCACATCGGAACCAACTCTGCTTACCATATCGTTGATGATTCGCACAGCCTCTGCCACTGAGCTGGCTTGGAAGCCCATGTTGGCCATACCTTGGATCATTTCGTGGACAGTAATATCACGATCGGCATACTCGTCAAAGTCGATGCCTCTGACCTCTTGGACATGGTCACCTACAGGTTCACTCGGCTTGAGTACAGCATCGGCTGCTGCAGCTGGAACAGCCATTTTGTTTGGATGAAGAGGTGCAGATAGATGCAATATTGGGCTGTCACGAACTTCCCATGTTTCTATGTATTTTGAGATTACGAATATGTGGCTGCGGGTTATACTGAGCGGGTTCAAACTCCGAGAAGCTCAGAGCGATCTTAGCGGACTTAACCCCGCTGTACAGCTTGCCTCGCGTGTCCATTGATCTGACATGGAGTACATTCGCTGCACGTCAGATTGTTCTGCAATGAACAGTTCTCCGGAGAATATACTGGATGTGTCATACAGTGTGCAGACATGGGCAGCACCTTCTGATATAGACCGCGGTAAGAGTTGCAGTGCTGGCAGAACACAAGCAACGAAGGCGAAGCAACAGATGATTCTCGCTCTCTCACGTCTAAGCAAGCTGATAGCGGTGATACCGGAGGACCGGAGTTATGGCTTAAAAGCCGATCCTCCTATGTAGTAGATAACCGGCCATCATGGCCCGCTAGTTCTTAGCTTCTGAAATGCATGCAGTGGCGTGCACTTGCATGGTGGATTTTGTGACCCAACCGATCAGCGGCTCTTCTACTTCGGGTTGATCAGCAGCAACTTGAACCTAGCTGGATCTGCGCTATGCCGACCTCACGTCGCGGAGTTTCCAGACAAGCAAGGCTTACCCGAAAAGTAACGCGCCATGAAGCTTCACCTTGGTAAGCCAATTTGAAGCTTCCTTTCATTTCCCTCTCGTTTTCTGGATTTCCCTTCAGCGACTGCTTGCTCCTATGGATGCTGCGTAACGACATCCACATCTCAACCTCGTTCCTCTGCCGTGCTAAAGCTCACACTTCTTTCATGATGTCAATCAAAACTGCAAACAACGGCTTGTTGATTGCCTTTCCGTTGGCCGTTTGTGCCACACTATTTATCTCTGAGCTCTATCAATTTGCCAGAATTCGGAAGAAGAATGTTCAAGCTTCTGTGAGGGCACCCTCGCGCTTGTACGCAATCATATGGTGGACACAGGCAGTGATTTCAGTTGCAACGGTTGGTGGCAAAGTACTGATTCTGCCCATCAATCCTCGCTAACAGCACCGTAGCTCGTTGCAATCGTGCTAGATGCTGTCACACTTGTCAAATCAATCAAGGATGGCGCAGAGAATACTCGACAACCCCGTTTAGTATGTGGCACGCTTGGCATGTGGTCGTGAATCGGAAAATAGACTCTGACGAGATGCATAGGTCTCCAATATCGCCTTATTCCTCTTCTTTGCAGCAGGCTTGTTACCGGACCCTGACCTTGATTATAGACCAGGCATTCCTCATGTGAACACGTGGGCGGTTGGCATCGCTTTCCAGATCGTGGTAATGGTGCTTCCGCTCAGCAAAGGGCATATGCCTGATGTCCGCGTTACTGAATCACTGGTCTTCACAGCCGAGATCATTCGTCTTGTGCTTCTGTTTGTCAACTTATCGCTCTTATCGTACCTCGAATTTGTCCGCCACCGTGGTCTGGAGGCCGATGGAGTCTACCAGCCACTCGCTACAGAAGAAGCTGCAACAGGATATGGCACTGAGCAATCAAATGGCAAGCCGCCTGGGAAACCGGCCGCGCGGGCTGATGCACAGTCGGCTGGCTGGCTCAACTACATTGTCGGCTTCAGTCTACTCTTTCCCTATCTATGGTAAGAAGTCCGCCAGATCTTGATAGTCGTTGGCGAGTCTAACGCCTACAGGCCTGCCAAGTCCACGTATCAGCAAGTCATAACAATCATCTGCTTCCTGCTTCTCGCAGCACAACGTGTTATTAACATCCTTGTCCCATACCAGCTTGGAGCTTTAGTTGGAGCCCTTGGTTACGGCACTGTTCCATACCGAGAACTGGCTCTATACTGCTTGTACCGCTCCTTACAGGGAAATCAAGGCATAATTGGTTCGCTCCGTTCAATCATATGGATTCCCGTCAGCCAGGGTCTGTTCCGTAGGCTGACATACGCTGCTTATGAACATGTGATGTTGCTCTCACTTGATTTCCATCTCAGCAAGAAGACTGGTGAGGTCATTGCTGCTCTTTCCAAGGGCGGCTCACTCAACACTTTCTTCGATGGGTTCGCCTTCTCTCTATTCCCAATGATCTTCGATCTCGGCCTCGCTGCAGTCTACTTCTTCATCAAATTCAACGCCTTCTACTCAATCATCACCGTGGGTATTCTGTGGAGCTATGTTTTTGCCACCATATATATGGCAAAGTACAGAGGTCGAGCTCGTCGTACAATGACCAACAGAGACCGCGAAATGGCCGCTGCGAAGTCAGTCGTCTTCCTCCATTCATTCTCGTTCTTCAGTACTTTCTATGAATTCAGACGCTGATCAGAATATAGGATGGACACAATCATGGCATACGAAACGGTTCACCACAACTCCGCGCTGCCCTTGGAACTCGAACGTTTTGCCAATTACATCGAATCATTCCAAGCAGCAGAATTTCTGGTGCTTTTTTCGCTTAACGGCCTGAATGCGATGCAAAACTTGATTTTCATCACAGGTATTGTACTGATCGCACTTTTGTCTGCAGTTGAGGTCTCTGTGGGAGCTTCCACTGTTGCATCTTTCGTCACAGTGATCACCTATTTTGCGCAGCTGCAGGCTCCATTGTCTTTCTTTGGAACCTATTACACCATGGTACAGAACAATCTAGTCGACGCAGAACGCATGCTGGATCTCGTAAGCTTCATACCGGATTGTTGAAAGTTGGGATGAGACAACTGACTTTACCGACAGTTCAATCAGGTGCCAGCAGTCCAGGATAGCCCCGACGCCAGGAACCTGACTACGTGCGAAGGCCGACTTGAGTTCAAGGATGTCAGCTTTTCATACGACGGTCGGCGACAGGCTCTTGACAAGGTCTCCTTTTCAGTAGAGCCGGGTACAACCACGGCAATCGTTGGCGAGAGCGGGAGCGGCAAGTCGACATGTCTTAAGCTCATTTTCCGGTTCTACGACGTTGGTCATGGCAGTGTACAGCTTGATGGGAATGACCTGCGTGATCTGAAGCTCGATAGCTTTCGACGCAACCTTGGTGTTGTCCCACAAGATACGGTGCTATTCAACGATACCCTATGGTACAACCTTCGGTACGGGAAGCCTGAAGCTACCGAAGAAGAGATATATGCAGCGTGTCGTGCTGCCAGCATACACTCCAAGATCCTTGCCTTTCCAGATGGTTATGACACGGTCGTTGGTGAGCGAGGCTTGAAACTTTCCGGTGGCGAGAAACAAAGGGTGCGTTCAATCCAATTTAAAGCTCCATTTAAGAACGCCAAATTTGTTGCTGACACGATTTACAACAGATCGCCATCGCAAGAGCTATCTTGAAGGCGCCCCGCATCCTTATGCTCGACGAAGCGACATCTTCACTCGATTCAGAAACCGAAAGGCTGATTCAGGGTGCACTTGATCGGGTGGCTGAGGGCAGGACCACTATTGCCATAGCGTGAGTCTCATTCTGCACAATACGCATGCCCAGGATACGCGACATTCTCAAACTTCCTGTTCGGCTGAACGCTGACACAAAATATTTGCCATTTAGTCATCGGCTGTCGACTATTGTTCGTGCTGATCAAATCATCGTCATGCACGCCGGACGGATCGTCGAGCGCGGACGACATGCGCAATTGCTGGCGGAGAAGGGCAGATACGCAGCCATGTGGCACAAGCAGACAGAAGACAGCGACAAGGAGAAGATGGTTGAAGAAACGAAGATCGCAGCTGACAGTCCTTGAGACCTAGGCTTCGATGTGACAAGTCACAACAAAAAAAAAGGAAAAAGGGATTAGAAAAGGGTTGTTATCTTTCTCAAAGATCTGAAGCTAGTACACAGCTCGCCTTCCATGAAGACCAAGCAAACTTGATTAGAATCTCAAGGGTAAGGCTATGCACGATGAGCTGCAGGGGCGAGGCTCATGAGACGAAAGTTGTTTG
The DNA here is from genome assembly GCA_027478595.1 of Erythroxylum anguifugum. Taxonomy (NCBI): domain Eukaryota; kingdom Viridiplantae; phylum Streptophyta; class Magnoliopsida; order Malpighiales; family Erythroxylaceae; genus Erythroxylum; species Erythroxylum anguifugum. The sequence goes on from JANIPN010448926.1 coordinate 159,038, forward strand.
CTCTTCGGGTTGAGCCGGAATAGTTGCGGTACTGTTGCGTACTTTGTCGTAGACCATAGAGTTGCCAATTCAATTTCAACAAGCCTTTGGGATTGTCAGAATATAGCCACCACATTCTTACCCGTCGATTGCGTTCTAAGGTACCTCGCCCGGATACCTGAAGACTTGGATGATCAATTATTTTTCTGTTCATTACGAGATCCAAGAAGAAGCACTGTCAAGTTCCAGGTGCAAGTGAGTGAGCAATCGGAGATAGTTGACATTATCTCCATGATGAATTGCCGCTTCATCAGGCCAGATTCTCTGCTTACTAGTATCCAGCATACGAAGAGATTCGGGTACACATGCCAGTCAAAGCTTAGTTGGATAAGCATATTGATCCATGATATAGCTATACAACACATACAGCTTCCAAGCACAAGTTGACAACCGCTATCTGCTAGCAGTCAAACCTTGTCGCTGCTGGACCGTTCTGATTCAGGAATGAGGAACACAACAATGGCTGTGATCGACGGGAGAGACGCTAGCCAAATAGATGCGGCCGGACGTTCGGCAACCACCGGCGCCACTTGATCCGTTCACTAGGAAGCCTCGAAGATGGAGTATGATAGTACATATATTGCGTGGACAATTATGGAAACATGATGCTAGACAAGTCTTAGGGAACAACCGGTCCATGTTCATTTTAGCCCACCAAGCGAGTCAGTATAGCACAGCACGATTTATTGACCATTGATTCTTCGTACTTGCAATGTCAGGTGCCGCTTCTCGGGTCGGCCAGATTGCCTCTCACCTGCTTCCAAAGTCATGGACGTCAACAGATGGAAAGCAGCAGCAGAGTCCCGGTACTAGCGATCATTTCCACACCCTCTCACCCGCTTTCTTCCTCCCAAGAGCTGCTCAGATCGAGCCCCAGGCCGAGGCCATCTATCACAAGACAGCCAATGGAAAAGTGCTTCGGCGGAGCTATCAAGAGTTTGCTGACCGAGCTCGCGGGTTCGCCTACTTTGTTCGAAAGAATGGATGGAAGCACGTCGGCATCTTGTGCACTAACACGCCCGGGTTTCTCGAGTCCTTGTTCGGGATAGCCGCAGCTGGTGCAGTGAGCGTGGCCATCAACTACCGGCTGAAGCAGGATGATGTAGCATACATCTTCGAGCACAGCGACTGCGATGCAATCGTCGTGGATTCTGAGTTCAAGGATCTGCTGTCGCAGTATTGTGAGAAGCATCCATCCGTTCCGGTGATTGAAGACACTGATACGGGTGCTTCCGATGGTGAACTTGCCGGACCTTTCGACAAGGCTGTGATGGAAGGCCTTCAGTATGATGCCAGCAACGGCAACCACGGTTGGAAAGGTCTTGAGACATCTGCAGCCGATGAAAACTCTCTCCTCTCTCTCGCTTACACCTCAGGCACAACAGCTCGACCGAAGGGCGTCCAATACACACATCGGGGATCCTACTTGGCGGCCATTGGAAATGTGATTGAATCTGGGCTCAACTACCATCAGGGTCGATGCAAGTACTTATGGACGCTTCCGATGTTTCACGCTACCGGATGGACATTTCCATGGGCTGTAACATCGGTTAGAGGTACGCACTATTGTCTGCGTAAGATCGATCCTCCTATCATTTGGAAAATGCTGAGCAATGAGGGTATCACTCATTTCAATGCCGCACCGACTGTCAACACAATGCTCTGCACCGCCAAGGAAGCGGCAAGGCTGCCGAACCCTGTCCATGTCACAGTAGCTGCCAGCCCGCCTTCGGCCCATCTCTTTCAGCAAATGATGGCCCTCAACTTGCACCCGGTCCATGTATACGGTCTGACCGAAACGTATGGACCAATTACCAAAGGGTACCACATGCCGGAATGGGGTCAGTTATCAGATTCGGAGAGATTCTCAAAGATGGCGCGTCAAGGGCACGGTTTCATCACCAGCTTGCCTGCTCGCGTCATCAAGACGGGAGAGGATATACCCGAGGGGCAGCTGACAGATGTCGCTAGAGATGGCAAGGAGATCGGCGAGGTTGTCTTTGTGGGGAACATTTGCTCCGCCGGATACTACAAGAATCCAGATGCTACCAAGAAATTGTTTGCTGGCGGTGTGTTGCATACCGAAGATCTTGCAGTGTGGCATCCTGACGGTGCGATCCAAATTCTTGACAGAGCAAAAGACATAATCATCAGCGGTAAGTAACCATCCCCTGGCGGGCAAGAGCTTTGTTCTTTTTTTTTTCTGACTTTGTCTTGGCAAATAGGAGGAGAGAACATCTCGTCAGTGGCGCTTGAGTCCATGCTCATGACCCACCCAGACGTTCTCGAGGCATCTGTAGTAGCATTGAAAGACGAGCATTGGGGCGAAAGACCAGTGGCCTTTGTGACGCTGCAATCGGGTAAGACAACGACCGGACAGCAGGTGATCGAATGGGCAAAGAACAACAGCAACATCAGCAGATTCATGGTACCCTACAAGGTCGAGGTAATCGACGAACTGCCAAAGACAAGCACAGGTAAAGTGACGAAGAAGGACCTGAGAGAGAGGGCGAACCAGGGTAGAAAGAACAATACCGCCTAGTTAGGGTTCTACGTCGTAAAACACCTTGACGGATTTGGCCACACTTTACCAATCTTTGCGTTTCAAAGTGTTTTGTAGTATTACCTGTCGCATTTGAATGATGTGTGCATTCCCATCATTGTGAGTAAACCAGGGAGGCAATCATCTTCCATGTGCAGCCAGCTATGGAGTTATGTCGCAAAACACACTTCACTGTAGTACTTCTAGCTTCCTTGGGCAAGACTCGAAGTAGGATGCTGAAGCTCTTGATGTGAATCTGGTCGCAGTGATGCTCCTTTTATGTGAGGGTCTCGCCATCAATGATTCGGGAGCCCCCCCCCCCCGAGTTGTCATTGTAAATTCTGGCGCCATTCGGCCGATTGAAGCAGTGTTCTGCAAGATTATTTGTAGAAACAATTCATCTTGATCATTGCGGTATGAAGTCACAGTCGTTGCGACCTGTTGTGACTCATTCTTCTACTTGAAGTGCTGGCACGGCTCTTTGCGTCAAGTTGAAGTCCAATATTTCAAGCTTAAGGCTGTTCAAATAAATAGTACAGGCAGACCCGAACTTCGCCATGGTCAGGAAATGTCAATGGCAGTTCCAATAGCTAGCTGTCCAGGTGTAACGTAAGTGATTGAAACGTGTAGAGAATAAATCCCATTGCCTCTAGGAAAAGCTTCAGGTATACGTTACTTAGACTAGAAGCATGGATTTCATTGAGTGGATTGTCGCCATTACACCTCAGAAAGTGAGAGCTGAACTCGCGGATGAAAGAGGCTACATTAAAGTGTTTCAACAGTTTGGAATCGGAAGGTTTGCCCGAATCATGGCACCAAAGCCTGTGCTAATGCTCAACTGGACAGGCTTGTCCACTGGTATTTAGTTCAACTTCCAAGCGAATCGGGCCAAAAACCGTGGTCTCGCCCCCGGTGATGCAGCTGGGAGCGGCGGGGGGGGGGGGGGGGGGGGGGGGGGGGGGGGGGGG